>CAJNDS010002201.1:0-47500 GCA_905221605.1 Symbiodinium natans | reverse complement strand
GACAGGTTGCAAATGGACAAAGGAGAACAACATGAAGTGGTGTACAGCGTGGGTTGGTGTCAGGTGAAGCGGCTCGAAGCTGAAAGCGTGGATGCATTGCAGAAGGCGCAGCAGGCTGCCGATGAGGCTGGGTCTCTTGGCAGGTCGCAGCCGCTGTCTTGGGATATGGGCCATGGGGGTTTCCAAAATTAGGGTGTACCTTTTTCGAGTGCTTATTATAAGAGATCCTACTATTAGGGGGTCTATTTTTTGCGCCCCTTATTTTCGTAAACCCCCCATGTCTGGGGGTCTTTTACCTTCGCAAACGCGCTAACAGTGTTCAATTGGACCAAACTCGCTCTCCTCGCAGGCAAAGGCTGCTGCCGAAGATGCCTTGCAGGAAAAGATGGAACACGTCCAGGCCAAACGTGCTCTGGGCTTTCTTGCTCGCTTTGCTCCGGTGTTTAGTTTGAAAGTTGTGTTGAGACTCCTCCCCATTTTAAGCCGTAAACCCTGAACCCTGAACCCTGAACCCTAAACCAAAACCCTCAACCCCCCCCACCCCCCCGCCCCTTCCATGTCCTTCCATGGGAATTTGAGGCCATCGCAGCTGAGCGTGATGCTGCGCAGAGCGAAGCCCGGCGACTCACCGAACAGATGGGCAGCTCCAAGGCCCCATAGACCCTAAACCCGAAACCCTAAACCCTAAACCCTACTCCCTAAACCCTAAACCCTAAACCCTACTCCCTAAACCCTAAACCCTAAACCCTAAACCCTAGCCCCTAACCCTAAACCCCAATCCCTAAACCCTAAACCCAGACACTTTGCATCCCTGCGGTGTGGCTGCGAGGCTGCTAGGCAGGTGTCAAAAAAAAACTCTACACCCAAAGCCCGGTGGCAAAAGAATCCTAAACCCTCATAACCCCCCTTATAGGCTATCATGGGCTATCAGATGGGGCCTCTGAGATGAACTTACCAGGTAGCAATGAAGACCTGGTAGCCAGGTAGCATGTACACGCCTGAGTATGCAGTTGCTTTGACGCGCAGGCGACGGCGTAGGATGATACCATTGGTCAAAACATGTCTCAAGACAGTTTGCCTACGATGTTCCTTTCTGTTAGCAGGAAGATCTCATGGAGAAGCAGGAAGCAATCGCTGCCATCATTCGTACCTTGCCAGCACATCCCAACCTTGTGCACTTGCCAGTCATCAAGCTCACCCCAGGATCCGAGATGCAATCCTGGGAAGACAAGCTCCAAAAAGCAGACGAGTCCGAGAGGTGCTCGAAATGCGCTAGACTCGACGAAGTGTGCAAACGGCTTTAGGTGATATCCAGGGTGTGTCAGGCCATGCCCATGTAGAGTCTACACATGTCTACACGAGTGACACACTGATGCAACTGGTTTGCCTGGCCAGGGTGTTGAAGAAGTCCTTCGAGGACATGGGCGTGCAGAACTTACTAGCATCCACAGATCATCCACATGCTTGCACACGGGTTTCCGCCGTCGGGCACAAGCAGATGCACAGTCATAAGTTTCGGTTGGTAATTAAGGCTGCAGACGAGCCTTCTGCATTCCCAGCTCACTCGCCAAGGTGAGCATGCAGGATATGATGGCAATGATTACGAAAGGCGGTGGATTTGGTGGTAAAGACATTTGCCATTTCGTCAACCTGTGTCACTTGGGTATAGCTTGGCCAACTCTGTCAGCCGGTTTCACCAGGTCGTTTGGGACGTGCCTTTCCCGTGCGTGCAGCTTGTGACTAAGGTGAAGATGCGCATGATGATGGCTTAATCTACCTCATCCCAGAAGGCACCACGAAGGTCAAGAAATATGAAGATGATGATGAGGATATGCTGCAGTGCCTATTGCAAGCGGCAACAACAAATCAGCAGCAACCACCTCGGCCTAGCGGTCTCAGCCATAACAACTTTCTTCGTTTTGCCGACTAGCCCACATTCTTTCCGCGGCTTGTGCTTCGGCAGACTGGCAGGAAGTGTGCATCAAGTTGGATGGCGACAGCATACGCCCAGTGCATGCTGTTCTTGAGTCTCTACAATCCACGGGACCGATGCTGAGAGTTTCCTTGTGCTCATGATTGACAACATCAAAGCTTTGCAGCAGCGCTGGCTGCAAGCTTGTGTCGTTAAGCCGCTTTGGAGCCTCGGCTGTAAGGAGTTACGATCAGATCCGCCGCTGATGATGCAGTCCTTTGGGCCAGCTTGGCATGCATTAACGGCAAGAGTTGCTTGAAATGGTCCAGTCCATTCCTTGAGAATGTTCAGCTACTACGGCATAGTCAGGTCAATGGCCAAGCGGTCGAATTCGGCGCGGGTAGTGTGCCAGGGCATGAAATTTCTTAAGCCTGATCAGATTTGTACCCCTGCGCTGTGAGAAGCAAGCAGCAGATTCTGCGAAGCCGTGTACTGTGGCTTGTGACTTGCCGCAGCCAGCGATTTCTCAATGCTGGGTATGTGCAGTCGCGAAGGTGCGATTGGAGCACGGTGCCCGCGTCATTTTCGGCAGTGACTTCGTATTTAGGCGGGCCCGCTCCTGTGCTCTGTCGCTTGAGCGTTGCGCAGCCTACCCGAGATTAGCCTCGGATTTCGATTTGACAGTTTCGAAGGTTCGTGGACCCAAAAGGGAAAAAGGCCAAGAAGGTGTCTGCTGCGGCAACCGGCGGCTTTGATGATAAGGGCGTGATTGACTGGCACTACGCTATGGCTGAGCTGTCTCGCAAGAATGGGGTCCTGCTCTCAGAGAGCGAAGCTTTTGGAACGCGTGCTGCAGCATCTACGTGAAGTTTTTGCGTGAGCCTTTTGTGGCAGGTGGATGCCGAAGAAGAGATCCGCAAAGCAAGAGAGAAGTTCAATGATGAGATGGCAGAAAAAGAGGCCGGGCCATGTCGGTGCCTTCCCATTGATGCATGAGCCACAAGCCCCGTCTTTCGGAGAAGTAGCTGCAGGCGAAACTGGCCGAGGAGCAGAAGATGCTTGAGGACAGGCATCGCAGCTGGAGGTATGTTTGGCTTTGTGAGTTCGCTTGGCCAGTCCCTTCTGTGGATGGACAAAATCTTGCACCGCTTTTCAGACACGTCTTTTTGTGCTCCCCGTGCCCCCTTTTTAACATTGGCAGCGAAAAGCTGGCGACCGGACTTGCTCCAATGGTCGAAATCTTGCACCGCTCAAATAGTCCCGGCCACCAATGTTAAGCAGGGGGCGCGGGGCTTGATGCCTCAATCGTCTGAAGTACGCATGTACAGGTGGTGCAAGATTTCGTCCATCCACCGAAGGGCAGAAGTGTTTTTGCATAAGCTGATAGTGCGTACCCATTCTTTTCTGCGGTGCCTGGACTCGGGACACGACACAGCATTCCATCTACACTCAACAAGTCAATGCTGCCAAAACGCTGGAAAATCTAGCATTTTGCTGTTCTGGACATTAAGAAGCTAGAAAAGAACTGTATTTCCTATAAAAGCAACAAATGCATGCAAAATGACAGTCAACACTCAGTCAACACTACAGTCAACACTACAGTCAACACTACAGTCAACACTGCCAAAATGCTGGAAAAACCAGCATTTTGCTGTTCTGGACATTAAGAAGCTAAAAAAACTTGTATTTTCCTTTAAAACGAGAGAATTGTGGAACCTGCTGGTTTTCCCAGGGTTTTCGTAGTGTTGACTGTAGTGTTGACTGTAGTGTTGACTGAGTGTTGACTGAGTGTTGACTGCCATTTTGCACGTATTTGAAGCGCCTTGGGAGTGCAAAATGGCACCCCAGCAAAGTTAAAGTCATTGAAGCCAGAGAAACGATTCAGCCACGGCTAGTCACTCATCCTCGTAGAACATACCCGGCAACATTCGCCGAAAGGGACTGTTGCTACACAGCTGGCAAGTTGGCAGTAGCAGTGCCAGCACTGAGCGGGACAGGACAAGATGGAACTGGAACGATCACAGATATTCGGCAGCAAATTCAGACTTTGACGTGATTGCATGCAGGTTACGGGCACGGCAGGTGCTAGGCTACAGTCTGCAAACTTGGGCAGCCGAGATACGAAAAGCAGATCGAAGAGCTAAAAAAGGGGGCAAGAGCATCGGATCCGGAGAAGCTTAAGGAGGACAGGCCAAAGTGTATAAGTTTCATGGCATGGGGAGCAGCCTCGGGCTTTGATGCAGATGTCTTGGTTGCCAGTGGCTTGCACAGAGGAGCAACTACAAACACAGCTGACGCTTCAGAAGCTCCGGCCTCAGAAAGAGTCAATTGCAGACGGCTGAAGCGACAGGCACGCCATGAGACGAGTGATGTGAACCCAGCGCTGGCCCAACACACACGGGTTTTATGCCTCAAGCCGGGCTTAGAGCTCAGGTTCAAAAGCAAGCTGGACATGCAGCGATCCCGAGCCCAGTGGGTTCGCGCTGCCTTCACTGCTGGCAAGGCACACTCCGTGCTTACCAGCGGAGCTCAGCATTCAGAAGTGTGCTTCCAAGGATTCCCGATTTGAGCTGGACATTCGCTTTTCACGGCAACAGATGGCGGAGCTCCAACCTCGACTGGTGGAGGTGGGAATCGTTGTGGACTGTTTGCTCGTGTGTGTGTGTGTGTGTGTGCCGAACATGTCTGAACCATCCTTGTCAAGGCAAACCGGATTGCGGCGAGTCTCGGCGTGCAGCGCCTAGGTGGCAAGAATTATACGGGCAGCTGGCAGAAGACCCCTGTGCCATGCGCCTGCAATGGCCTGCATATGCAAACCGCTACTATAATTACCGTGTAGGAAGAGCGTGCGCTTTCGAGGTATGCCTTCCATTTCATTGATGCCATCGACCCGAGGCGTAATCTGCAGAAGTGTCCCCAGTGTGGAGTGCATGGCTTTGACAACCCGCTTCGGTGAATGCCCCCGCCCAATTTCTGACATGGCTGTGGTTCGTCTTTGATCAGGGCACGGAGGCAAGACGCCAACGTGGAGGAGAAGATGGTTGAGGATTCCAAGCGACTGCTGCTTCAAGTTAAGGCACGGCTCACGTCACTCACGGCAGTCTCCAGGTCTGCGCGGTTGTAGTGCCGGTCGACAAGTTGTTCTGAACTTGTATATTTTGGGTCGGTACAAAGTAGAAGCATCGATTCGGAGGAGGTCGTGCAAAGTAATCCAACCCGTTTTTGAAAGGCAGCGGACACTTTCCCAAGCCGGCGGCAGCGCCCATGTCCTCCGGCCATTTTTTTTACACCCACCCAGCCTGCAAATCCGTCCTCCGGTCCCAGTTTACCCATACGCAATTTTGCAGCTTCACAAGCTGCCAGTACGCCATGCGCTTTGGAGTAGCTTGTCCGGCCGCCAATGCGCAACAGGCACCTCTGCTCCACGGCGCACCAAATCCACTCGCACATAAGCTGTGACAATGGTGCTGAGAATGCTCTGCATCATCATCATCATCATCATCAAAACGACCTGACCCCATTCCAGTTCAATCGGGATGTCGTGACAGGTTGAGAATTCCAAGAACCAGAAGCTCCAGCTGTGGTCCTTGCAGCCTTTTGGCAGCAGTCGCTTGCGCGCTGAGCAGTGTTTGCACATTGCACCCGCGCACCTTAGGAAGTTTCGTGATCGTTTTGTGAAGATGTTGGCGTATGCGAACAAACAGCCTGCTCAACGGGCAGCTGACGAGGAGCGGTGCTCGAACAACCGTCAGCAGTGTGACCGTATGAGTAGTTTCAGCACTCATACCATTGTCCAGAATATGAATACTTCATACTTTAGCTACAGGTCACTAGTCATGCCGCGACCGGTTCTTTCTACAGGAGACTGCCATCTTCTGGGATGACTTCGAGCAGCTCGGTGGAAGCTATGTTGCAGCGCTTCGCAAATGATTGACACCAGAGCCTCTTGTATTGCTACACCGTCCTTCTACGAGTGGGCTCTTTCATCGCCATTGTGCACCAAGAACCATGTCCGATCATATCCGCAAACTTGACTTTGAAGTATGTCATTTTGCAACTTTTCTCTTCCCTCCAAACGTGACTCTCAGAGAGATGGCAAATGCATTACGGCTGAAGACTTGTCTGTGCCAGCATGTGAGGAGGTCATCCGAACGCAGGCTGAGGGCGGCGGCGATGTGCCGGGAATTCTTCAATTCTTCAGTTTTAAAATGCACATGTTCTAGGTGCCTCCAAAAAAAGTCCAGGACCTCGAGGACTTCAAAGACAAACGCACACACACACACACAGAGAAAGGATAAAGTTTCCAGATCCAGGTGCATGGCTGCCAGCAGGCCCTCCAACTAGGAATTCAGTTGGGCGAATTCCAAAGCTACTCGCACACTGCGATTTAAATCATATTCCAGGACCCGCGTCAAAACCACGTGCTTTCCAAATTCCGGAGTGTTTCGGCTCGGTCCTGTGTCCTGGGGCAGTCCAACTCACAAGCAGAGTGAGAACTAGGGAGGGCTGTTGCCCAGCGAGTGGTGATGCTGCACTGAGCTCAGGCACGCCCTCGTTGGCACTGCAGCCATTGGAGTCACACCTCTCCTGAAGATGGACATGGCCGCTTACTCTGCATTCACAGGAGCTGTTGCCATTAATTTTGCTTCAGCTGCCGCACTCGTATGTGCAAGGAAATGCACAAACCAAGACACCAAGAAATCAGAAAGATACCCTTGCCTTGAGCACCCGCAGCTCCTGAACCTTAGCCCTCCCAAACCTGACCAGCCATTGAGTGTGCTACCACTCCCCCACAGACCAGCAATCGAGTGCACCGAGCGTTTGGTGTCCACGTCAGTTTTAGGCATTGTAGTCACGTTGTAAGAATGTTGTGTCAACATCTTCAACCAGAAGCGTGACCTTTGTGGTCTTGCGCCTCGTTATGCAGAAGCCAGTCGGGACCAGTACGAACAGTAATTTTGTCAGTGGAGCGAAGAAGATGAGGTACTTAAAGTCCACATTTGCAAGTTTACTGCTGGTCAAACAAGCAAACTGCAAGCCATGCCGTTCTGCAAGCACCCGCTCTCCTCCAAGATAAGATCTCAAAATCATACACGTGGACTGGCTTTGAACCATGGACTATAATGGTGGCCGCCTTATGATACCTCCCTCAAAACAAGACAAGGTCAAGCAAGCCCCAGCTTCAGATAGGCGACCGTAACCCCACGAACTGCAAGAACAACTGCAAGGTGCGTGCGTACGTGCGTGCGCGTGTGCGTACGTGGGAGGGTGGGTGGGTGGGTGGGTGGGTGGGTGGCCGGAAGAATGCCGAGCGTTTCAGCTGTTTGCCTAAGGCACCAGTCAAGCCAACCCCAGCCAAACCCAAGCCGCTTGTTTGTGGTTGCACTGCGCCCGCAAAGCAGCACGCCCATCACCTCCAACAAACTTTTCAAATGCAAATTGCTGCAAAATAGATGGAAACCTACCCCAAGTTCGCAGCAACGAAGCACGCCGTGCACCCACACAGAACAGGTGCTCTCCACAGTTGCCGAGAGAAAATTGAGAGACATTTGCACCCGCGATAGCAGCGGAGTCGTACCTGCAACCGAGAATGCTGCTCATACACCTCATGCTTGGACATTCTGAAGTTGATGCTGATGGGAGGGTAGGGTCTGCGAGCTGCTTGAGTCTGTGTTCCGCGAGGTGAGGGAATTGGTTACACTGCGGGACTTCTCAGGCAACATCACAGGCCGCAAAGCTGGAACCCCTTGCTGCTTTCGGCATGATGCACGTTTGCAGCTACAGGTGCCGTGGAGGTCACCATGCAGATGTTCATGAGCAATAAGCCTTCTTTGGCGCGGATCAGCACATCGGCCCGCTGGGATTTGAAACCCGCAGTGGACAGTGGGAATGTTTGATGAGTCTGTGCTTGATATAGGAGAGGGATCAGACAAACTGGGCTGGGCAGGAACAACTTGTGCTGCAAAGGGCATGGGCCACCACTGAAGCTGTTGCTGCTAAACAGCCTGAGGCTCAAGGCACATCAGCACAAGAGGCCCCCCCCCCTCAAGCATCAAGCAAAAGCAAGAAAGGTGTTCATGTAAATCAGCGATGAAGAGCAAAACCTTGCCAGGCACTCTCTCGTGCTCCAAGAGAGCAATCGAAAGCATTAACAGTAATGGCCAGGCCGGCAATCCGCTTGAGATCTTGAAAGACAAGGAAGTCACAGGTGTTGTGGCTTGGTGGCATGGTCGAGACCAGGGATGACACCCCTTGGGCAGACGCGTGCCCAAGCCCTCCAGCATTTCCCGACTGGACACTTGAGTTGGAGCGGGTCAGCCATGGCAATAGACGAGAAGCTCGGCCTTAGGTCACCTTTGGGCGGCTAACCTACGAGAATGCAGCTTCGAGCAATTGGCCTGGACCTTGGTGGATGAAATCTCCGGCATGGCTTTGCCCCCTTGAGCGCTTGGAGTCAGGTCCAGCTTCTTCGTCCGCTTCTCTTGGTTTGACACAGACGGTCGAATGGACAACTTCTCTCCGAATCTTGCATCCAAACCGAGAGCTGCTTCCGGGGCTCACGCAGCAAATTAGCAGAAGTTGCAGTACCTGTCCTCGTTCCGAGTGTCGGGGAGTCAGGAACGCGCTTGCAGAGGATTTGAAGACACTCGGCAAGCATTGGCAACATTAGCGGACATGTCGAAGTAAGTCAGTTTGCTCACTTCCCACGATCCATGAAGTGATGCAGCAGACATGCGGCGATGGATGTAGCCAAGAATCTAAGAGCTAGTTGCAGAGACCGAGGTATACCTTTGAGTTCAAGCAGATCTGCAGCCACCGAGCTGCAAGAAGCTACAACAAGGGCAAGCACGACAAAGCCATCCAAAGCCGTCCTTCCTTGCTTTCCTAGGTGAGGGCTTCCTGAAGTTCTTGGAAAGCGGCGTGATGGCCATCCAGGCCGACGTGATGCATCACATCACGTCCATTCCAGAAATTTCCGGTAGCTGCATCCACTGCACTCGACTACGTCGAAGCCCTGCAGTCTCGAAACGCCCTCCAGGTGCGTGCCTACGAGAAGGGCGTCGCTGCTGGAGAGTTGGAGCTGGCACTCCGGCAAGATTCGGTGCAGGGCTTGCTGGGACTGCCAATGTTTTTGAAGAGGTGAAGCAGAAGCTGAAAGCCACACAGGACCCACGCTGGAGGTTGGAGGTCACGATTGTCACAGTTAGCTCCATTCATGTACCGAAGTTGGCAGGATGAATTGAAGCGACTAAAGGATCTCATGGCAGAGGTCGGCTCGCCCCCCTGCTTGTTTTTCAGATGTCAATGTGTGTTTTCAGATTGTGCTTCTGTGCTTCTGCAGGAGCGAGCAGTCTTTGAGGAGGAGCTCGAGGATGGGAGAGCGAAATCTTGCAAAGGGAGGGGTCTTCTCATTCAGCTTCTCTGCTCCAGGCAAGAGTGGAAGCAGCCAAAGCCGAGGACGCGTGGATGGACACGTATTTGGGCTACTCCCCACGCCTCTCACGGACCTTGTGTGCGCTTTTTGTTCGCCACGTCACACACAAACTGAAGGAACGGGCGCGGTGCGATGCGGAAACTGAGGACAGAGACCTGTGCTGGGCTGTTACACAACAGCATAGTGACGCATGTAACAACTTACTCGTTTCAAGTTCATCCCGCCTCCAGGAGAGACTTGCGCAAGTGAGGGCAACAAAGGAGGACGCGCTGAGAAGCCAGAGAGGGGCATCCCTTGCGTAGGCTTTGTCTTCGCATCGCATGACTGTGCATTGTAGGAGTCTGCTCCGGCTCCAGAGCATGGCGAGGACAGGTCCTCTTTCGATCCACTTCGCGCTTGCAGTTTCATCTGGCATTGCTTTCAGCCACTGTTCGGGTATTCTGCTGGTTTTTCTACAGTGCTTGGGTCACTTGCAGTCACTTGCCTGACAGGCCCGGCTCAAGCTTTCCCAGACTCGGCAAGCAGCACAGCAAGCTACCTATAAAAACAATGGAACATGCCGCTAAGTTGGCAGACCCTGATTCGGGCCTTGAGAATCCTATTTGTCGATCAACTGTCGGAAGGCATCTTTATCATTCTCACCGCCTCACCACGGTCCTGTACGCCTATGCGCCTTTGGACCCCTTCGCGTGTTCTTGTCATAGGCAGATTTGAGCAGCATGGAGTTGAAGGCAGTGCTGATGTCGATATGGGACCTCCCAGAATCCGACCAGCGCCAACTCCTACTAGAGCTCCTCCAGAAGTTTCCTCTTGCTGCATCTTTGGAGGCTTGGTGCGACAAAGAGGATGTCCCAAAGTATACGGCCCCTCGGCCACAGTTCAAGTCCCACTGCTCTCGCATGCGCATCGGGCAGGGTGACGATAGCTCGGTTGTGGGATGCCCTTGGTGCCGCAGACCCGTGGCACTTGCGGCTTCAGTCGAGCCATCCCAGCCATCCCCATGTGCGAAGAGAACAACGAGACATGCATACACAACCCTGCTGTATGGCAGCGAGTGCGACAAATACTTCTTGGGCGCGCTGGTCGTCGCTGAAGGTCTGCGACAGTTTGCCAAAAGTTGCGCGGAGGATCATGTGCCCCTCTTGTTAATGCATACCGACGACGTTCCAGAGGCATACGTTGCTTCCTTGACAAAAGCTGGATGGGTCTGCAAAGAAGTGGGCTATCTTTACACCGGAGTTGCTCGGGCACTCTTCAAGAATTTCCGCACGAGCCGCTTCCTCAGTGTCTTCACAAAGCTGCGTGCCCTTGAACAAGTCGACTTTGAAAAAGTCCTCTTCCTTGATTTGGACATACTTGTCCGTGGTAACCTTCGAGAACTCTTCGAATTGCGAGCACCTGCTGCAATGAAGCGTGGTGAACCCGTGATGAAGCATGGTGACTTGATTCCCTACTCTGTTCTGTGGGGGCATCCTACGCGAAGGGCAAAAGATGAATTGCCACAACATCAACAGGCTTCGGGTATCAATGCCGGGGCCTAAGTGAAGACGGAATCTGTAGCGAAAGCTGATTTTTGAACCTTTGCCCAGCTAAGTTTGCGCTGCTCAACCAACTAAGGCGGGGGTCATGTTGCTCAGGCCCGACCAGGCTGTTTTCGAAACAATGGAGGCCGAGATTCACGACTACGACCACCCTGAGCACTACGAAACCTACATGCCAGAGCAGGAATACTTATCACGCTTCTACGGAACATTTGATATGTGGACACACGTTTCCTGCCAATACAATTTCGAGATTGACAAGAACGAGCGCATCCCTCATGATTTCTCGAAGGCTCATGAGAACATCCGGAATTGTGTTGGCCACAAAGGGGCGGTCGTTCTGCACTACTCGGGCACCTTGGCGGTATGTTGCGGTACTATTTTCTCGATCTGAGGTTCTTTTTCCGTGGAGACCTATCTAGCACCATAGCTTCTGCAGGCGCTCGCATCGCCCTAACACTTTCCCGCGTCTGCAAAGGTACATCAATCAAACCGTGGGACCTCCTCTACGATGGCGAGGCGCTACGCGTGAACTCGTTCGAGGATCTGCGCTCTTCCGGTCTCGGGTCCGTTAGTGCCGGGCGGGGGCGAGGAGACACATTTAGCTGGGCAGGGGCTATCGCAGAAGTCTTCGGAGTTGCAGTTTCAAGACGCAGGGAGTGAGGACCACCACCACCACCACTGCCTAATACCCGCTACCCGCTGCCTACTCCCTGCTACCACTGCCTCTTACCTACTGCCAACCAACTACTAACTACAACCTAACCTGCGAACTACTACACGCAACATGGAAGTCGACCTTTTTTCTTGCGGTAAGGCAAATCACAGCGGGGAAGCTTTTTAGGAAGTCGACCGAAACTGCGTTTCCCTCGGGCAGAATTGTCCACAATTCCACGCATGCGTGTTGTAAGCCATGTTGGCTATACGATGTGATATAGGTTCAGAGAAATGATTGCCTCTTCTTCGTAAGTTTTGGTAGGCTTAACTCCATGCTTTGCTTGCGTTTCACTCGGCCGGAGGTGCTTCAGCAACCATGTTGGATGATGTTTTCAGGCATGTTGAGCCCCAGCGTTCCTTGGGGATTTCGATACTTGCGTACTGATTTTCGCTGCTTTTCGTAGCAGTAAATCCATGCATTCATTGGGGGGAAAGGATCCCGCGGTCGACTTTGTCAACTTCCTGAACCCTCTGCGTTCATTGGGGGTTTCACGTGTCCCCCAATAAAAGGGTCGACTTTCCCGAGCCCCTGTATCTGCCATCTGTCAAATACTAACTACTAACTACTACTGCATAACAACTAGGTCCACGGTGCGTATTCCGCCGTGGTACGACAACAACAACTACTACGACTACTCCTACGTCTCCTCCTCCTACTACTACGACGACGACGACTAACAACAGCAACAACAACAACAACAACAACAACAACTACTACTACTACTACTACTACTACTACTACTACTACTACTACTACTACTACTACTACTACTACTACTACTACTACTACTACTACTACTAGTGCTACTACTACTACTACTACTGCTACGACTACTACTACGACTACTACGACGACTACAACTACGACTACGACAACGACGACGACTACGACGACGACGACGACGACGACTACTACTACTACTACTACTACTACTACTTCTACTACTTCTACTACTTCTACTACTTCTACTACTTCTACTACTTCTACTACTTCTACTACTTCTACTACTTCTTCTACTACTTCTACTACTACTTCTACTACTACTTCTACTACTACTTCTACTACTACTTCTACTACTACTTCTACTACTACTACTACTGCTACTACTGCTACTGCTACTGCTACTGCTGCTGTTATTCTTCTGACTACCACTGCTACTATACTATGACTACACAGCTACACCCCCGACCACCCCTCTAGATCCGACTGACCTAATGTTACGACGCTAGGACGTTGCCAGCCTACGTGAACGGCTTCACGAGGAAGGTCCGGGCGACCGGTTGAAAGATTACAACGATGGGGATCGCTTGTGGCAAGCGATGATGGAGTGGCTCACGCAGCTCGAAGAGGTGGTGAAGCGACTTTCCGTGGACGGCGTAAACGTTTTAGCGATTATACATCAACAAATTGAACGTGCTCAGGCACGGAAACGCGCCGCAGAGCATTCCAATGAAGAATCGCACAGCCAATATGATAACACGGGCACATGGTGGAACTGGAACTCTTCAGCACATGATGACCCATGTGGAGGACGAGGGTAGTGCAGGGTGGCTTTTGAAGCACTTGATTTGACATGCATGGCGAACCAATGCAAGTAATGCTAACAGTGGAGTTTTGTCGGGACTTCAACAATCGTAGCAGCTCTAGGAATGGATGGCTTGTGACCCTGCAGGATATGATGAGGTTGTTCGGCAAACCTCGGTTGCAGAGAAGAAGCGCAAGAAGAAAAAAACAAGCCATTGTGGTGAGGTTTGAGAAGTCGCTGAGAGCATCACATGCATGTAGATTCGAAGCCAAGTCGCCTCATGTTGATCAACCATTGCAGGAAGCGAAGCAGCCTCCACCGCCACCACAGCCATTGCAGCCCCAGCCAGCACAGCCACCTGCGCCGGCGCAGCCGGCGCCACCCAAGGAGGTGGACAAGCAGCCGCAGCCAGCGCAGCCGCGACCACCCTTGCAGCCGCTGCCACCGAAGGAGGCGACGGATAAATAGATGTGCAACGAGTGCTTTCCGGGTGTCGCCTTTGGTTGTGCAGCTAAACTGTTTAGGCAGCCCGTGATATGGCAGGTGAAGTCGGACGAGCCTTGGCTAGACGTTCGTGGCGGGTCACTGGAAGAGGCGCCCACCCGAGGAGGGTTTTCCTGAGGCCTAAGACAGTTCTAACACATTGCCGCTAGACTTGGTTCGCCTACGCCCTTCGGCAAGCTGTCAATGTTCGCCAAAGCTGTTGATACTGACGCCTGTGCAAGTCCAGCATTTGTGGTTGACATCCTCCACGTTGCATGAAATAGCAAGTTCCGACTTCTTTTCTGACAGGTTAAGGCTGAGCTTGTCAAAGCACGCGGGCAAGTCTTCAAGATTCTGCAAGACAAGGTCTTGGGATATGCTTTCGACCGAGTACCGTGCAGAACTCAAGCTCATCCACCTGCCCCTGCTTTGCAGGAGCAACTGCAGCACAAACTAACCCGAATCGAGGGCCGGCATGTGCCTTGGCGGTTTAGGGTTTAGGGTTTAGGGTTTAGGGTTTAGGGTTTAGGGTTTAGGGTTTAGGGTTTACAAGGTTCTTTGGTGAACAGCTGCTGTGATGCAGTTCTGGTCTTCTCGGGGGTGGGGCTGCGGAGTGGTTCGTCCAGCTGTGTGAGTGCCAAATAACTTGCGTGGATTACCATCCACGCACATACAACCCAGGATAAAACAAGAACAAGACACTTATAGACTAATTACATATGAATTGGTGTGCCTGGTGGGTTCTAAGATTTGGAAGAGGTACTGGTTGTTTGAGTCGGAGCCCCCACCTGTCTGGGTGTCCGCGGCATGAATGAATGATTATTCACCTCCTAGCACGCCTCGCAGTTTTCTTACTGCGATGCTTCACAACTTGATGAGCCCAAGAACCCAGCGCGACACCCCAACGCACATCATTAGGTGACATCAAAGACGCCAGACATCACGAGCACCCTCGTGATTGCTTGACGCTTTCGCAAGGCTAACCTTCCGGGTCACATCGACGAGGTTGATCCCTCCGAGGCTGTAGACGAAACTGCTGGGTTCAGAAACTCAGTCAGGGTGGATCTGATGCTATGAGACCATGTGAGGTCAAGAATTCAGAAGATCCCAATTCGGGCTTTACAGCGTGCCAGGTGAGACACGCGGACTTGGAGCAGGCTACGGGTTCGTTTCTTGAGCCACACAGACTGGATGGCTGTGGACGTTGGCTGTGGACGTGCCTCTTGCTTCGATCAGCCTGCATACCTGCCGAAGTCCTTCCACACCAGGCACACCAACACATCCTGTATTTGGAGATGAAGGTGAAGGCAGGGGAAGAATTGGAAAAGAAGAACGAGGACGGTTGAGAAACCATCTGTAGCACTGTAGCGAGCCAGCATGGGTCTCACGAGTAAGCAACATGCTTGCCCAAGCGTGGTCGAATCCAGCGCAAGTATCGCGGCACACAAGCATCGAGGGTGCAGCTCAGCTAGGAAAAAGGCAGCCCGGAGCAAGATGTCCTGGATTCGGCTTGTCTTCCAGGAGTTGGAGGGGCGGCTCAGGGATGCGCAGATGTCGGCAAAGCAGAGCAATGATCAGCCGGACCCCTACCTCGTAGGAAAGCCGTTGTGAAACTCCGCGGCGGCTGTGCGGTCGATGGCGTACCATGCAGGTTTTGTTGGGTCATGAGGCCCTTTTATGCACATCGTACCTTTGAGCACACATGTGCTTTTTGGGAAAGACTGTGCTGGGCCAAGGAAGCCGGCGGTTTGCGAAGTGATGTGAGCCCAGAATAGCGCGGAGACGTTACTCGTCAGTGCCACTGAGCTGACAATTGTCCATTGCGCCATTGCGCGACACCTTTATTTACTACCTGTGGGGCATATGCTGTAGAAGCAGTGCGAGCAGCTTCCTTGACATCGCCGAGTCTTCCCAGACGGGACAGACTTGCTGTCACCACGAACTTCAGCGGACAGTGTCGAGGCCGAAAACAGGCTTTGGCTGCCGGTTGTGGTAATTTGGGCCCCGCATGCTGCGATCTTTGCAGCTGCCGGACCCATCATAGACAAGTCACACTTCCCAGCTCACCACGATGTACCCGATGGTTGCAAATATTTGCAAATACAATTCTGCAGTGGATATCCTATGTCGTTAGCACGACGCAGCATGACGCAGCGACACGGCTCTTGCAAATGACAGCGGCGGTCGCAGCAAAAAGTTATTCGAGGCATGGATGAATCATAATTGCAACGACAGGCGTCGTAGGGACTTGCCAGCTTACATTTCCCTTGTGCGAGAGAAAGGTCGCCGGAAGATGCTTTGAGCCCAGACCTTGGACCCAGTCGAGAGCGCTCACATGACCCCATCCGACAAACATTACTGCATGTGGCTGAAGCCCTAAACATCCTCAGGCCCCGCAAACTACGAGGCAATCCTGACATACCGTGACTACAAAGACAGCAGTCTGCTCAAACCCACAATGCCGATTGCCGGGGTGTCCATGCAAGTTGCCAACCCTAGCCGCAGAGCGCCCTGAAATTGAACAGCGCAACATCACGCCATCCTACAAGACGTGGAAGCAACCTAGGCTCGTACTGTGCCGGCCTCAGACGAAAATCTGCGTTCGCCTGTTGAGCAGGTCGAAGCTTTGCCTGGCCTTTCCTTCAACTCCTCGGCCGCAGGACGGCCATGCCGGAGCACTTGAGTGAATCTGCAGGTGTGAAGACATGTTTGGTGCGCATTTTTTCCGCCAGTTTACGCCAGTCACATGTACACACCCACTTCTTTAAACATGTGCCCAGAGCCATCCAAAAGCCCAAAGAGGACGCCCTTGCTCCTCGGAGCGACCAGCTTTGGCGGTGTCCTCAGGGCCTTTTTTGTACTTTGCGGGCTTTGGCAGTTTGAGTGGAGGCACAATTGTGAGCAGTGATGCTCATGCATGATGCTGGCTTGGTGGCCCTTGCTCGGGCAAAACCTGAGATGCTGATGCTCATGATGTTTGCTTGGTGACCCGTGCTCGGGCAAACCCTGAGCAGCTGATGCTCATGATGCTCACTTGGTGGCCCGTGCTCGGGCAAACCCTGAGCAGGTGATGATCAGGATGCTTGCTTGGTGGCCCGTGCTCCTCGGGCAAACCCTGAGCAGCTGATGCTCATGATGCTCGCTTGGTGGCCCGTGCTCGGGCAAACCCTGAGCAGCTGATGATCATGATGCTCGCTTGGTGGCCCGTGCCCGGGCAAACCCGGAGCAGCTGATTCTCGCTTGGTAGCCTGTGCTCGGGCAAACCCTGAGCAGCTGGCGTGCTCGGGCAAACCCTGAGCAGCTGATGCTCATGATGCTCGCGTGGTGGCCTGTGCTCGGGCAAGGTGATGCTCATGATGCTCGCTTGGTGGCCCGTGCTCGGGCAAACCCTGAGCAGCTGATGCCCTTGATGCTCGCTTGGTGGCCGGTGCTCGGGCAAACCCTAATGCTCGCTTCTCATGATGCTCGCTTGGTGGCCCGTGCTCGGGCAAACCCTGAGCAGCTGATGCTCATGATGCTCGCTTGGTGGCTCGGTCTCGGGCAAACCCTGAGCAGCTGATGCTCATCATGCTCGATTGGTGCCGTGTGCTCGGGCAGACCCTGAGCAGCTGATGCTCATGATGCTCGCTTGGTGGCCCGTGCGCGGGCAAACCCTGAGCAGCTGATGCTCATGCTGCTCGCTTCTCGGGCAAACCCTGAGCAGCTGATGCTCATGATGCTCGCTTGGTGGCCCGTGTTTGGGCAAACCCTGAGCAGCTGATGCTCATGATGCTCGCTTGGTGGCCCGTGCTCGGGCAAACCCTGAACAGGTGATGCTCACGATGCTCGCTTGGTGGCCCGCGCTCGGGCAAACCCTGAGCAGGTGATGCTGATGATACTCGCTTGGTGGGCCCGGGCTCGGGCAAACCCTGAGCAGCTGATGCTCATGATACTCGCTTGGTGGCCCGTGCTCGGGCAAACCTTGAGCAGCTGATGCTCATGACGCTGGCTTGGTGGCCCGTGCTCGGGCAAACCCTAAGCAGCTGATGCTCATGATGCTCGCTTGGTGGCCCGTGCTCAGGCAAACCCTGAGCAGCTGATGCTCATGATGCTCGCTTGGTGGCCCGTGCTCGGGCAAACCCTGAGCAGCTGATGCTCATGATGCTGGCTTGGTGGCCCGGGCGCGGGCAAACCCTGAGCAGCTGATGCTCATGATGCTCGCTTGGTGGCCCGTGCCCGGGCAAACCCTGAGCAGCTGATGCTCATGATGCTCGCTTGGTGGCCCGTGCTCGGGCAAACCCTGAGCAGCTGATGCTCCTGATGCTCGCGTGGTGGCCTGTGCGCGGGCAAACCCTGAGCAGCTGATGATCATGATGCTCGCTTGGTGGCTCGTGCTCGGGCAGACCCTGAGCAGGTGATGATCATGATGCTAGCTTGGTGGCCCGTGCTCGGGCAAACCCGTGCTCGGGCAAACCCTGAGCAGCTGATGCTCATAATGCTCGCTTGGTGCCCCGTGCTCGGGCAAACCCTGAGCAGGTGACGCTCATGAGCATCAGCTGCTCAGGGTTTGCCCGAGCACGGGCCACCAAGCGAGCATCATGAGCATCAGCTGCTCAGGGTTTGCCCGAGCATGGGCCACCATGGTGGCCCGGGCGCGGGCAAACCCTGAGCAGCTGATGCTCATGGTGCTCGCTTGGTGGCCCGTGCTCGGGCAAACCCTGAGCAGCTGATGCTCATGATACTCGCTTGGTGGCCCGTGCTCGGGCAAACCCTGAGCAGCTGATGCTCATGATGCTCGCTTGGTGGCCCGTGCCCGGGAAAACCCTGAGCAGCTGATGAGGCAGCTGATGCTCATGACGCTCGCTTGGTGGCCCGTGCTCGGGCAAACCCGTGCTCGGGCAAACCCTGAGCAGCTGATGCTCATGATGCTCGCTTGGTGTACTCGGGCAAACCCTGAGCAGCTGATACTCGTGACGCTCGCTTGGTGGCCCGTGCTCGGGCAAACCCTGAGCAGCTGATGCTCATGATGCTCGCTTGGTGGCCCCTGCTCAGGCAAACCCTGAGCAGCTGATGCTCATGATGCTCGCTTGGTGGCCCGTGCTCGGGCAAACCCTGAGCAGCTGATGCTCATGATGCTCGCTTGGTGGCCCGTGCTCGGGCAAACCCTGAGCAGCTGATGCTCATGATGCTCGCTTGGTGGCCCGTGCTCGGGCAAACCCTGAGCAGGTGATTCATGATGCTCGCTCGGTGTGCTCGGGATACTCATGACGCTCGGTGGCCCGTGCTCGGGCACACCCTGAGCAGCTGATGCTCATGATGCTCGCTTGGTGGCCGCGCTCGGGCAAACCCTGAGCAGCTGATGCTCATGATGCTCGCTTGGTGGCCCGGGCGCGGGCAAACCCTGAGCAGCTGATGCTCATGATGCTCGCTTGGTGGCCCGTGCTCGGGCAAACCCTGAGCAGCTGATGCTCATGATGCTCGCTTGGTGGCCCGTGCGCGGGCAAACCCTGAGCAGCTGATGCTCATGATGCTCGCTTGGTGGCCCTTCCTCGGACATACCCTGAGCAGCTGATGCTCATGATGCTCGCTTGGTGGCCCATGCTCGGGCAAGACCTGAGCAGCTGATGCTCGTGATGCTCGGGCAAACCCCCGTGCTCGGGCAAGCCCTGAGCAGCTGATGCTCATGATGCTTGTGATGCTCGGGCAAACCCCCGTGCTCGGGCAAACCCTGAGCAGCTGATGCTCATGATGCTCGCTTGGTGGCCCGTGCTCGTGCAAACACTGAGCAGCTGATGCTCATGATGCTTGCTTGGTGGCCCGTGCTCGGGCTGATGCTCATGATGCTCGCTTGGTGGCCCGTGCTCGGGCAAACCCTGAGCAGCTGATGCTCATGGTGCTCGCTTGGTGGCCCGTGCTCGGGCAAACCCTAAGCAGCTGATGCTCATGATGCTCGCTTGGTGGCCCGTGCTCGGGCAAACCCCCAGCAGCTGATGCTCATGATGCTCGCTTAGTGGCCCGTGCTCGGGCAAACCCTGAGCAGCTGATGCTCATGATGCTCGCTTGGTGGCCCGTGCTCGGGCAAACCCTGAGCAGCTGATGCTCATGATGCTCGCTTGGTGGCCGAGCAATGCTCGGGCAAACCCTGAGCAGCTGATGCTCATGATGCTCGCTTGGTGGCCTGTGCTCGGGCACACCCTGAGCAGCTGATGCTCCTGACTCATGATGCTCGATTGGTGGCCCGTGCTCGAGCAAACCCTGAGCAGCTGATGCTCATGATGCTCGCTTGGTGGCCCGTGCTCGGGCAAACCCTGAGCAGCTGATGCTCATGATGCTCGCTTGGTGGCCCGTGCTCGGGCAAACCCTGAGCAGCTGATGCTCATGATGCTCTTGGTGGTCCGTGCTCGGGCAAACCCTGAGCAGCTGATGCTCATGATGCTCGCTTGGTGGCCCGTGCTCGGGCAAACCCTGAGCAGCTGATGCTCATGATGCTCGCTTGGTGGCCCGTGCTCGGGCAAACCCTGAGCAGCTGATGCTCATGATGCTCGCTTGGTGGCCCGTGCTCGGGCAAACCCTGAGCAGCTGATGCTCATGATGCTCGCTTGGTGGCCCGTGCTCGGGCAAACCCTGAGCAGCTGATGCTCATGATGCTCGCTTGGTGGCCCGTGCTCGGGCAAACCCTGAGCAGCTGATGCTCATGATGCTCGCTTGGTGGCCCGTGCTCGGGCAAACCCCCAGCAGCTGATGCTCATGATGCTCGCTTAGTGGCCCGTGCTCGGGCAAACCCTGAGCAGCTGATGCTCATGATGCTCGCTTGGTGGCCCGTGCTCGGGCAAACCCTGAGCAGCTGATGCTCATGATGCTCGCTTGGTGGCCCGTGCTCGGGCAAACCCTGAGCAGCTGATGCTCATGATGCTCGCTTGGTGGCCCGTGCTCGGGCAAACCCTGGGCAGCTGATGCTCATGACTCATGACGCTCGCTTGGTGGCCCGTGCTCGGGCAAACCCTGAGCAGCTGATGCTCATGATGCTCGCTTGGTGGCCCGTGCTCGGGCAAACCCTGAGCAGCTGATGCTCATGACTCATGATGCTCGCTTGGTGGCCCGTGCTCGGGCAAACCCTGAGCAGCTGATGCTCCAGATGCTCGCTTGGTGGCCCGTGCTCGGGCAAACCCTGAGCAGCTGATGCTCATGATGCTCGCTTGGTGGCCCCTGCTCAGGCAAACCCTGAGCAGCTGATGCTCATGATGCTCGCTTGGTGGCCCGTGCTCGGGCAAACCCTGAGCAGCTGATGCTCATGATGCTCGCTTGGTGGCCCGTGCTCGGGCAAACCCTGAGCAGGTGATTCATGATGCTCGCTCGGTGTGCTCGGGATACTCATGACGCTCGGTGGCCCGTGCTCGGGCACACCCTGAGCAGCTGATGCTCATGATGCTCGCTTGGTGGCCCGCCCTCGGGCAAACCCTGAGCAGCTGATGCTCATGATGCTCGCTTGGTGGCCCGGGCGCGGGCAAACCCTGAGCAGCTGATGCTCATGATGCTCGCTTGGTGGCCCGTGCTCGGGCAAACCCTGAGCAGCTGATGCTCATGATGCTCGCTTGGTGGCCCGTGCGCGGGCAAACCCTGAGCAGCTGATGCTCATGATGATCGCTTGGTGGCCCGTGCTCGGACATGCCCTGAGCAGCTGATGCTCATGATGCTCGCTTGGTGGCCCGTGCTCGGGCAAAACCTGAGCAGCTGATGCTCGTGATGCTCGGGCAAACCCCCGTGCTCGGGCAAACCCTGAGCAGCTGATGCTCATGATGCTCGCTTGGTGGCCCGTGCTCGTGCAAACACTGAGCAGCTGATGCTCATGATGCTCGCTTGGTGGCCCGTGCTCGTGCAAACCCTGAGCAGCTGATGCTCATGATGCTCGCTTGGTGGCCCGTGCTCGGGCAAACCCTGAGCAGCTGATGCTCATGATGCTCGCTTGGTGGCCCGTGCTCGGGCAAACCCTGAGCAGCTGATGCTCATGATGCTCGCTTGGTGGCCCATGCTCGGGCAAACCCTGAGCAGCTGATGCTCATGATGCTCGCTTGGTGGCCCGTGCTCGGGCAAACCCTGAGCAGCTGATGCTCCAGATGCTCGCTTGGTGGCCCGTGCTCGGGCAAACCCTGAGCAGCTGATGCTCATGATGCTCGCTTGGTGGCCCGTGCTCGGGCAAACCCTGAGCAGCTGATACTCATGATGCTCGCTTGCCTGAGCAGCTGATGCTCATGATGCCTCGCTTGGTGGCCCGTGCTCGGGCAAACCCTGAGCAGCTGATGCTCATGATGCTCGCTTGGTGGCCCGTGCTCGGGCAAACCCTGAGCAGGTGATTCATGATGCTCGCTCGGTGTGCTCGGGATACTCATGACGCTCGGTGGCCCGTGCTCGGGCACACCCTGAGCAGCTGATGCTCATGATGCTCGCTTGGTGGCCCGCGCTCGGGCAAACCCTGAGCAGCTGATGCTCATGATGCTCGCTTGGTGGCCCGGGCGCGGGCAAACCCTGAGCAGCTGATGCTCATGATGCTCGCTTGGTGGCCCGTGCTCGGGCAAACCCTGAGCAGCTGATGCTCATGATGCTCGCTTGGTGGCCCGTGCGCGGGCAAACCCTGAGCAGCTGATGCTCATGATGATCGCTTGGTGGCCCGTGCTCGGACATACCCTGAGCAGCTGATGCTCATGATGCTCGCTTGGTGGCCCATGCTCGGGCAAAACCTGAGCAGCTGATGCTCGTGATGCTCGGGCAAACCCCCGTGCTCGGGCAAGCCCTGAGCAGCTGATGCTCATGATGCTTGTGATGCTCGGGCAAACCCCCGTGCTCGGGCAAACCCTGAGCAGCTGATGCTCATGATGCTCGCTTGGTGGCCCGTGCTCGTGCAAACACTGAGCAGCTGATGCTCATGATGCTTGCTTGGTGGCCCGTGCTCGGGCTGATGCTCATGATGCTCGCTTGGTGGCCCGTGCTCGGGCAAACCCTGAGCAGCTGATGCTCATGGTGCTCGCTTGGTGGCCCGTGCTCGGGCAAACCCTAAGCAGCTGATGCTCATGATGCTCGCTTGGTGGCCCGTGCTCGGGCAAACCCCCAGCAGCTGATGCTCATGATGCTCGCTTAGTGGCCCGTGCTCGGGCAAACCCTGAGCAGCTGATGCTCATGATGCTCGCTTGGTGGCCCGTGCTCGGGCAAACCCTGAGCAGCTGATGCTCATGATGCTCGCTTGGTGGCCGAGCAATGCTCGGGCAAACCCTGAGCAGCTGATGCTCATGATGCTCGCTTGGTGGCCTGTGCTCGGGCACACCCTGAGCAGCTGATGCTCCTGACTCATGATGCTCGATTGGTGGCCCGTGCTCGAGCAAACCCTGAGCAGCTGATGCTCATGATGCTCGCTTGGTGGCCCGTGCTCGGGCAAACCCTGAGCAGCTGATGCTCATGATGCTCGCTTGGTGGCCCGTGCTCGGGCAAACCCTGAGCAGCTGATGCTCATGATGCTCGCTTGGTGGCCCGTGCCGGGCAAACCCTGAGCAGCTGATGCTCATGATGCTCGCTTGGTGGCCCGTGCTCGGGCAAACCCTGAGCAGCTGATACTCATGATGCTCGCTTGCCTGAGCAGCTGATGCTCATGATGCTCGCTTGGCGGCCCGTGCTCGGGCAAACCCTGAGCAGCTGATGCTCATGATGCTCGCTTGGTGGCCCGTGCTCGGGCAAACCCTGAGCAGCTGATGCTCATGATGCTCGCTTGGTGGCCCGTGCTCGGGTAAACCCTGAGCAGCTGATGCTCATGATGCTCGCTTGGTGGCCCGTGCTCGGGCAAACCCTGAGCAGCTGATGCTCATGATGCTCGCTTGGTGGCCCGTGCTCGGGCAAACCCTGGGCAGCTGATGCTCATGACTCATGATGCTCGCTTGGTGGCCCGTGCTCGGGCAAACCCTGAGCAGCTGATGCTCATGATGCTCGCTTGGTGGCCCGTGCTCGGGCAAACCCTGAGCAGCTGATGCTCATGACTCATGATGCTCGCTTGGTGGCCCGTGCTCGGGCAAACCCTGAGCAGCTGATGCTCATGATGCTCGCTTGGTGGCCCATGCTCGGGCAAACCCTGAGCAGCTGATGCTCATGATGCTCGCTTGGTGGCCCGTGCTCGGGCAAACCCTGAGCAGCTGATGCTCATGATGCTCGCTTGGTGGCCCGTGCCGGGCAAACCCTGAGCAGCTGAAAAACTGCTCAGACACAGGACGGAAGCAGATGCTCGCTGGTGGACCGGCTCGGGCAAGACCACTGAGCAGATGATGCTCATGCTGCTCGCTTGCCTCACCCTGAGCAGGCTGTGCTCATGACTGCTGCGCTTCGGTGGCCCGTGACTGGGCGACAAACCAAAAAGTGAGCAGCTGATTCTCCTGATGCTTGAGGCAGATTACGAGAGCGATTAGGAGCTGAATGCTCATGGATTTGCTCGAGTTAGGTGTGGCCCGGTGCTCGAGAGAAAACCTGCTGCTGAGCAGCTGATGCTCATGATGCTCGCTTGGTGGCCCGTGCTCGGGCAAACCCTGAGCAGCTGATGCTCATGACTCATGATGCTGGCTTGGTGGCCCGTGCTCGGGCAAACCCTGAGCAGCTGATGCTCATGATGCTCGCTTGGTGGCCCATGCTCGGGCAAACCCTGAGCAGCTGATTCTCATGATGCTCGCTTGGTGGCCCGTGCTCGGGCAAAACCTGAGCAGCTGATGCTCATGATGCTCGCTTGGTGGCCCGTGCCGGGCAAACCCTGAGCAGCTGATGCTCATGATGCTCGCTTGGTGGCCCGTGCTCGGGCAAACCCTGAGCAGCTGATGCTCATGATGCTCGCTTGGTGGCCCGTGCTCGGGCAAACCCTGGGCAGCTGATGCTCATGACTCATGACGCTCGCTTGGTGGCCCGTGCTCGGGCAAACCCTGAGCAGCTGATGCTCATGATGCTCGCTTGGTGGCCCGTGCTCGGGCAAACCCTGAGCAGCTGATGCTCATGACTCATGATGCTCGCTTGGTGGCCCGTGCTCGGGCAAACCCTGAGCAGCTGATGCTCCAGATGCTCGCTTGGTGGCCCGTGCTCGGGCAAACCCTGAGCAGCTGATGCTCATGATGCTCGCTTGGTGGCCCCTGCTCAGGCAAACCCTGAGCAGCTGATGCTCATGATGCTCGCTTGGTGGCCCGTGCTCGGGCAAACCCTGAGCAGCTGATGCTCATGATGCTCGCTTGGTGGCCCGTGCTCGGGCAAACCCTGAGCAGGTGATTCATGATGCTCGCTCGGTGTGCTCGGGATACTCATGACGCTCGGTGGCCCGTGCTCGGGCACACCCTGAGCAGCTGATGCTCATGATGCTCGCTTGGTGGCCCGCCCTCGGGCAAACCCTGAGCAGCTGATGCTCATGATGCTCGCTTGGTGGCCCGGGCGCGGGCAAACCCTGAGCAGCTGATGCTCATGATGCTCGCTTGGTGGCCCGTGCTCGGGCAAACCCTGAGCAGCTGATGCTCATGATGCTCGCTTGGTGGCCCGTGCGCGGGCAAACCCTGAGCAGCTGATGCTCATGATGATCGCTTGGTGGCCCGTGCTCGGACATGCCCTGAGCAGCTGATGCTCATGATGCTCGCTTGGTGGCCCGTGCTCGGGCAAACCCTGAGCAGCTGATGCTCATGACTCATGATGCTCGCTTGGTGGCCCGTGCTCGGGCAAACCCTGAGCAGCTGATGCTCATGATGCTCGCTTGGTGGCCCATGCTCGGGCAAACCCTGAGCAGCTGATGCTCATGATGCTCGCTTGGTGGCCCGTGCTCGGGCAAACCCTGAGCAGCTGATGCTCATGATGCTCGCTTGGTGGCCCGTGCCGGGCAAACCCTGAGCAGCTGATGCTCATGATGCTCGCTTGGTGGCCCGTGCTCGGGCAAACCCTGAGCAGCTGATGCTCATGATGCTCGCTTGCAAACCCTGAGCAGCTGATGCTCATGATGCTCGCTTGGTGGCCCGTGCTCGGGCAAACCCTGAGCAGCTGATGCTCATGATGCTCGCTTGGTGGCCCGTGCTCGGGCAAACCCTGAGCAGCTGATGCTCATGATGCTCGCTTGGTGGCCCGTGCTCGGGCAAACCCTGAGCAGCTGATGCTCATGATGCTCGCTTGGTGGCCCGTGCTCGGGCAAACCCTGAGCAGCTGATGCTCATGACTCATGATGCTCGCTTGGTGGCCCGTGCTCGGGCAAACCCTGAGCAGCTGATGCTCATGATGCTCGCTTGGTGGCGTGGCTAGTGTGCTTTGAACGCGGAGCAGCCACCATATTTCAACTGCAAAGCAGCAAGGATTGCCCCGAGGCTTTGTTGGTTGGTGCTCTTTGTGGTTGATGTCGAAAAGCATTACTTCTCTCAGACAAACCATTTCTCAACTCTGAACCATGAGCCTCGCAAGGCCAACCTACCCAACGTTGCTTCCGTCATACGTCGGAACCTTGGCGAGACCTGAGGTCATTTCCTTCCTTTGTAAGGTGTGTGTTTGGCGTCGAAGTTTGTAGACTCATTGCAAGCTTGGTTTAGCTTCAAGGTACTGGGGCTACGAAGGTGTGACCCTTTTTGGCGGACACCTGAGAAAACTTTGGAAATGAGCGGCTGGGTGGGCACAATCACTATTTGGCATGGCTTCCGAAACACATCTATCAATCCGTCTCTAAGGCAGAGACAAGGGCGGCTTGAGCCATTGCCTTTGTGGCCTCGGTATGGGCATTTGCAACCAAACATGTCGCAATATGTAACCCCGCCAGCAATTGACAGTGGTGCATCGCAAGGCACTGCGACTGCACGCCTTGCAGTCGATCGTGTGCCTTCACCTCGGTGTCAGTGGAGTGGCGCAGACTCTGTATGTGACTCGTTCAGAGGTCCGGCGTTGCGTGAACTTTAAACATGCTCTCAAGGTGGCAACAAAGTGTCCTAGTGCATAGAAGTCTTTGTTGCCTTAAGTTTGCTCTCGGTTCGCTCACTGAAGCACAAAGCAGTTGTTAGCTTTCGCTCGGGGGCATCAGCTGAGACTCGTACCTGTTGCTCATGACCGTGGGGTCTTGCAGGTCAACTAGATCAGTCGTTTCATGCTCCCCGTTTCACTAGTAAATGCGCAACATGTTTCCGATTTGTAATGCAGCAGCGTAGTACAAGTGGAGTGCATGGCATTGACCCAATGCCATGTGCTCCACTTTTTCTGTGAAGTTTGGAGAGTTCTAAGAATTTACAACCAAGCATTGAACGGCGAGAAGATTCCATGGGAGGCGACCCGTGAGCTCTGTTAGTAGCACCCAAGCAAGACAAAGCTATGGCCCGTGCAATCATTCGTTCCTCTGACCTGTTACTGCTGTATGGCTTGCAAGTGCCAACAGACCTTTGAAGCGCAGGGCCCTTGCCTAAGGCTACTAGAGGTCAAGCCAACCTTCTGGCAAAGCCGAGTTCACAGAATCTCTCGACTATTTGATGCACTCCAGCCCAATTAAGGTACTGCCAGGAATGCCCACCCACCCGTGACTTGTTTTGCGCCTTACGCATTGTGCAATTTTGTGCAAAGGGCGGCGGGCTTTTCAAGCACAGTGAGATCGACTGCGCC
Organism: Symbiodinium natans; assembly: GCA_905221605.1. Taxonomy (NCBI): domain Eukaryota; class Dinophyceae; order Suessiales; family Symbiodiniaceae; genus Symbiodinium; species Symbiodinium natans. The sequence continues at coordinate 20,287 of CAJNDS010002201.1, read as the reverse complement.
GCGACACGACCCAAGGCTGGGGAGATCGTACATCAGAGTTGGTCTTGTATCGCTTGGTGCACGCAGGCAGAATCTGAGTTGTTTCGGTTTATTTTGCGCTGTTGCCATAAGCTCCTAGCAGACAGATGGCCGGGGGCCAGCCAAACCGTTGTCAGTCGAAGTCCTTCTTCACGAAGGCCGTGACCGAACGTTTTCCATCATACCGTTTCCTGGTCTCCAAACTATCCCAAACACCTTCTTGTGCCCCCACTAAACGGAGAAGGAGGACAAGCGCCCTTCTTCAAAAAAAAGGTAGTCAAACCTTGACCAGCTAGGTCTGAGAGCACTTCAGCACATGGCACGTCGGAGTTTCGCTGCAGAGGTCTTCGACTAGCGCGGAGGCAAGGTCAAGCCAGGAGCACATGCTGCATTTGGGGAAAGGGCCGACACTCGATTTTGATGACATGATTGGCTTTGCTCCGGCCCTTCGCCGTCTTTGGGACAGGCCACTCAGGAGAATCGTACACACTTCAGGGAGTAAGAAGGGACGAAGAAAGTGGTTGCGAATGGAATGTGAAGGATCCAGAAAGGATCAACAAGGGTATGAAATCGTTGAAGGCATTCACTTTGTGCTGCCAAGTGCCTTCATTGGGGCCCAAGCACGAAAGTCATCATGCGTTCGATATGTGGGGCTTGCCTGGTCGCAGGGCACAAAATGGCAGACACTGCTGATCGAGCGTCGCTCGCCTGCAGGGCCCTCGTTTTGCAGGATTCAGATTCATGCGGCTGGGAGAATCAACGAATGCCTGTCGTTCAGAATACACGGGCATCTTTTTTCTAGTTTGGGCAATGGTCTGTTCTGTTTTTGGTGTATTGTTGGTTTGTTGTTCGCTGGCATTGTAGTCTGGGAATTTTTTGGTTCTTCCGGCCCTTCCGGGATGAGCTTCCGTGGGGGTATCAGCACTTGGCAAGTTGCAACCTGCCTCACGGGGTGGATCCATGCCCAGTAAGCTTCCTCCACTATCCTCCACTTCGGGCACCTCTGTGACTTTCATGTTGCTCCACCCACAAACAGGCTTGTAGTCCCCATTGGGGCTTCCCTCTTTTTAAAGAATGTGGCCCCATGGGGCGATTCTAAAGCGCAAGCTTCAGGCTAGACGCGCACTTCTGAACGGCAAGCAGGTCATCCTGTTGTTGCTGCCTCGGTCCACGGCAGGAAATACTTTAGGCTTGTAGTAAGAGAACTAGACTCCTTGACGAGCTCACTCTCCATAAACAGTATGTGAACCTGCAGCACGGAAGTGTTTTCCACGTTTGAGTGTCAAGGCTTCGCTCAGGCCCCCTTCGCAATCGCTGGGTCCTCATACGACACATGCAGTGGGGTTGACGGGCTTATCTGGCAAGAGGCATCTAGCAGCAGTTTGGGTTTGTCCTGCATGCCTCAGGTGCAAAGGCTGTTTGGGCAGACTTCGCAGACGAGGCCTTGTGATTGTCGATTCGGATGCTGAGCTTTTTGTGCTTATGTGAGCTACATGCGCACCCTGTGAATGAATGCAAGCTGTGCCTACAGGAGCTGAAGTCGGAGCCCCAAAGTTCCGCCATTGCTGTCGTCATGGCCTTCCAACGGGCAAGCGATTTGGATTGCCAGACGCGAAGGTCTAATGTGGAACGGCAGTGGCAGTTGGCATCCTCGGCAAGAATCCTCATAGGCATTCCGCACACCATTAGCAGAAATGGACTGACAGCATTGCGCGCTCGCATTTATTTAATTCACTTCGTGCACAAGTTTACAAGCGAATTATAATGCGTTCTCTCATGCACTTCACTCCCTTGTTAACAGATTATTGGGCTGGAAACGCATGAATCTTGGACAGGCTTGCGGTTAGCCCACGGTCTATCATTAGGAAAGAAGCATTCTATCTTCACGAGCCCATAATCTGGATCTTGGTGCACGCCCTATTAAAAGTAGTAAATTCGTGCGTTAACTTACAATTTACTATTTTAATGGGCTTATCTTGACAGGCTTGGAGACCGTACCAAAAGGCTTACCAGGAAACCCTCAATTATAATGGTAACACTTCTAGCTCCTAAAGGTGGATCATGAGTGACAGGGTGACACACTACTTTCAAGGGTCTTTTCGCGGTTAGTGGAACGAAGTCTTGCAGCGAGCATGCTCGAACGTCTTGGAGCACTCGCATGAGTGAAGCAGTTGCCGTCATGCAAGCACGTCCACCCCGATCACTCATCGTGAGCAATCTCACATCTACGGCATCGGCAGGTGCCCATGGAGCAGGACTCGCCTGGGCCGCCTTCATGCCAGTCAGAGCCATAAGTTGGCTTTGTAGCCGGTGCCAACAAAGTTTGTGCAAACACGTTTACGGAACACGCAACCTTTGCGAACAGCAACGGCGCTTGGACAGTTGTTGCAGTCATCATGCACGTGCTGCGGCTCGGCAGCTTCCTAGGCAGTTTCGACAAGCATCGCCATCAGCACAGCGCGTTTCAACGCGAGATTTGTATGAGCAGTTCAGCCGAACGTTAGGTTTCCAATTGAGAGTTGCCGTCGCGGATCCTCAAGGCTTGCATATGGCGGCATAAGCTACCATATGCTTGTATGAAACTCAAGTAGGGCCTAAGTAGGGTGCCATGGACGAGTCAGATGATGGGGAGGCTGATCCCAGCCCACCGCCGCCGCCTCCTCCACCTGAGGAGCGTGAGCGCCGCCCATCGAATTCAAAGCTCACAAAGAGCCGCGTGGCTGCAGTTAGGGTTTAGGGTTTGGGGTTTGGGGTGTCTAGGGTTTAGGGTTTAGGGGAGCAGTTGCTTTCCACGTCCCAGCACAGAAACAAAGGTGAGCGCCTTGAGCGGCAGGCGGCAGAGAAGCCATCAGCAGAGTCAACACGGCTTTGGCACCTGCTCCAGGCAAGTGCAGGAATTGGGGTTGATCGAGGCTTGGGCCACCATGGGTAAATTCAGTCAACAGCGCTAGCTTTTGGAGTACTGTGTTCTCTACATGGCACTGTGTCTCCGGAGTTTTGGACTGAAAGGGCTCTTTCGCATGGCGCCTGTTAAACAAAGTCGGACCCCAAATTCTAGTTGCCCAACCTTGCAAGAGAGAGATGCTGCACCAGGAGAAAAAGAGTAGAGCAGTGGCTGAGTGGCTGAGCAACCCAGATGGGCAAAAGGAAGTCTGAAGCCAAGAGAAGCTGGAGGGGAATAGCTGGATAGAACTGCTGATCGAACAGCTGCCTCTTTGCTAGCAACTGAGGTCAACATCAAGGATAAAGCCTTCGGGTGGACCCCAGTACACTTTGCAGCGCATCTGGGTTCTAATCACCTGGTGAAGCTGTTGGTGGATGGGAAAGCACACGTCGACGCTTCTTGCAGCGAAGGCCAGGCATGTTGTACTGAAATGTGGTGATAGAACCGTTCTAGACATGGCTGGTAGCTGACCGTGTTGTTGCTGTGCTGAGTTCAGGCAACACGCCGTTGATGTGTGCCGCGCGGCAAAACAACGTCAGCGCCGCCAACTACTTGGTTGCCAAAAAGGCCAACATGAATTCCGACACCTGGCAGCAGGAACTAGGCCCAGGCCAGGTGCACGCACAGCTCCGATCCTCCGATGCTTCAGAAACGTCTTGTCTTTGCCAGTGCCTTAGGTCAACAACAACGGCTGGACAGCTTTGATCTGGTGCGCCATCAACGGCTGTGAAGATGTGGCGACTGCCCTGCTGACCTCAGGCGCAAACTATCTCAAAGCCGAGCCATGGTCCGAATGAAGAGTGTGGCGGGGAGGAGGGCTGAGTAGGAGGTTCATTGCAGAATGGCCCGACCGGAAGGATTGCTGCGGGAAGCCGGTAGCTAACCACAGGCCCTCATTTGTGACTACCTCCCAGCTTGTCTAGAGTTGCAGCCAAGGATAACGAGGGTCGCACTGCATGCATGTGGGCTGCACGCCATGGGCACTTGTCCATGGTGGAGACTCTTCTGGCCAATGGTCTCAACTTGCTGCAGGCCGATGAAGCCGGCCTGACGGTGTATGATCACGCGCAGGAACAACTAGAGATGCGCAGTATGATCGCAGCCGTCCAGGAGGTGAACGAGGAGTTACAGGCCGCGGCTAGAAACAATGACTATGATGGTGTGAAACGAGCAATAGAGGAAGGGGCGAACCTCAACGTGGAGGATGAGGATGGCTGGACACCCTTGATGTGGGCAGCACTTCATCAATCTTTGGATATGGTCCAGCTTGTCATCCGACATGGCGCCAACCCCAACCTCATTGATGAGCGCGGGGAGGTGCTTCAAATGCTCAGCACAGATCACCTGGCGGTGGGGGATTCTGTGGTGGAGATCGTTGGGTGCAACGAGCGATTGCTGGAGCATGCGAAGGCGGGCACTTTGTGGTGCATGATAGCAAGGGTGGTCAGTTCCTTCCCTGGGTGCGTGTACATCAACGATGTGTGCGGAACATCTGGTGTCAGTCTTCAGGTGTTCATGTAGCAATTGAATGTCACATGCAAGACGTGCATAGTTCGAGAATGCAAGTGGCGGAGAGGAGAGCTTTTACCATCACGTGGAGATGGCAGGTCATCGTTCAAAACTACACAAGTGCAACAAGCGCAGACATTAAAAAAGGAATTTGGCGATCTATCTGTCAGGCGGGGCGCTGGCAAGAAATTGATGCCGAGCTCGCCATTGGGGCCTGGGCTTCTTGTGTTGCAATAGTCCCACGGACCTGCTGCGTAGAAAGCTTGGTTTCTGTGCCTGTAGTCGTCCAGCAGGGAAGCTGACAGCTAACACGAGAGATCCGAGAAAGAATAGCCCGCCGGACTTGTTCTGGCACGGCTTTTTGTGTTTTACTCGGCATCATGTGAAGCTTGTTCCCTTACACACGACGGGTACTTCGCCTCGGAAGATACTCAGACTAGCGCATGCTAAGATATGGTGCGCAACGCGATGACTGCCGTTTGTGCTCGTAGGATTGTGCCTCCGTCATAGACTTTTCAGAAGTACCCGATAAGCGGCCAAGCGGCTTGCTTGGCTCCAGGTGAATGTCCGCGACGAGGCACGACGCACTGCCCTCCTTTGGGCTGCGCGCCATGGTGCATTCGATGCTGTGACGACACCCGGCAGCAAGGTGCTGGGATGTGTGGGATCCGGTTGCGGTTCTGGGGACAAGATGAAATGACCGCCGCTTCCGTTATTCATTGATTCAGTCATGTTGACAGTGGCCATTGTTTTGCACCTGGGTTGTCGAATTGGTTGTTGCTTACTAGCAGCAGACCTGCCACTGAATGCCAAACACGGCAAGTCACCACTAAGCGTCACATGCCACAATGAGGTCAGGTCGCATCGTGACCAGCACAAGACATGTGGTGCAGGACATGCTGTAACCCAGTTGCTCATGTCCACCAGTTTACCTGCGGCAGCCTCAATTGCCAGAACGGGCTAAACCAATATCAACGAGGAAACTGAGAAGTAAGTGCAATACATCACTTCGGAAGCTACCAGACCTTACATATCACACACCTGCAAGCAGATGTCGGAAGCCCAAAGAGATCCATTTTCTCTCGGTCAGACACTTCTCGAGCTGTCATGGCGACACGCGCTCGAACATCTCCACGTCTTAAAGGCCGCGTCCAAGAATCCAAGCCGCTACCAAGGAACCTGGTTAACAAGAACGCTGATTTGGACGCTCGGGACGAGTTTCTTGGACAAAGAAGTAGTGTTGCCGCGTCGGGGTTGAGATTGATACATGGATCCCATGAGGAGCGGCTGGCTTCCCGTACATTGGGCGGCGCAGTCTGGAAGCGTTGAGACCCTGTGCAATCTACATCACCTGGGCAGTGACTTTACTTCCCGAACTTATGTGGGGGAGACGGCGCTTCACATTGCTGCGCAGTACAATGATGGGGCCATGATTCAGGTTCTCCTCGCGTCAAATGCAGATATTGAGGAGTTGAATGTGGACCTGCGAACTGCCCTCCACATGGCTGCTGCTAACGGACAAACAGTCGCTTTGCAGACCCTTCTTTTCTACAAGGCGGATCCCGACAAGGTCGTTGAGGATGACTCTGGTCTGACGGCATTTCTTCTGGCGGTGACGAACCATCGAGAGACGGCCGTCCAAGCAATGCCCCTTTGAAAACATGTGCACCACGTGGGTCAGCATAGCTGTTGTGAGCGACGGCTAGCTCCCATGGGATCCGCACAATTTGGAGGACGTAACATCTAGCTTGACAGTAGAGGTTTGGAGGGAAGACGCAGGCTCGTGTTGCAAGGCATGTGCAGGCTTTCGTTTGGTCGCGACGGCCGGTAAAGCAAGATCCAAGCATTTCTGGGGTCCGAGCGCTGCTTGCTCCAGGCTGCAAGATGTGCCTGCTCCTCCCAAGCTGCCCCATTTTCACATTGCAAGCCTCCTGGCGGCATGGAGAAATGTTAAGGCATGTCTGAAGTATGGAGCGCTTGATGTATTGCCCTTGCTTGCATGGACAGGCGTTGCTTCTCCAGAGAAGGCAAAGAAGACAAAGAATCCTCATACAGAACGAGATGCGACGAAGGGTACAGCCTCCATGAAGAGTAGTCAGGGTTTCCGCGCCAATGTCAAGCCTTCCTCATCGGCAAAGGCTGCAGCTTGCCCAAGTTTGAAACGGGCTTTGCGTGTGTGTGTGTGTGTGTGTGTGTGTGTGTGTGTGTGTGTGTGTGTGTGTGTGTGTGTGTGTGTGTGTGTGTGTGTGTGTGTGTGTGTGTGTGTGTACGACTGTGTGACTGTGCGACTGTGTGACTGTGTGTCTGTGTGTGTGAGAGAGAGTGAGTGCGTGTCTCTGTCTCTGTCTCTGTGTTTCTCAGTGCCTGCCTGCCTGCCTTGGAGAAGCCTTGAGATGCCAAAGGTGGCGGCACCGACTCCAAAGTCGAAGGTGGGCAGCCGCAAGAAGCTGGTAAAGGACCATTGGCAACATCGAGATAAACGTGAATGTGGGTGGCATAAGCTCCTACTATACACGCGACGATTTTTTACAAACTTGCAAGGACACAAGGGAGAAGCGGGGTGAACATCCACGTGCCTTGCTGGAGACCGCTACGGAGATCCGATCCAAGCTGATCAAGCACCTGGGCCCGGAATTCGGTTGTAGAATGCAAGTGGCGTGACGTCATGCAGGGCTTTCTTTGGAGCATCTCAGGACGACTTATCCCAGCATTGCCAGGAAGGTCCTCAAACAAACGGACTGTGATGCTAGAAGCGCTCTGGGACTTGCAGTGCTCAACCGCAGCTCGAACATCATCCAAATTCTCATAGATGCCAAGGCAGACCTCGAAACAACAGACTCACAAAACAATGGTATTTTACACTATGCTGCTATGAACAGGGATCGCGAGGTGGTGGCCCTGCTCATGGAGTTAAATGTCTGCATCGACAGGGAAAACATGGAAGGCATGAAGCCTTCTGACCTGTGCGAGGATGCAGACATTTTGTACATGATCGCCCGTAAGTTGGTCAGCAAGAAGCTGGCCAGCATGCCCGGCCATCCAAATCCGGGCCAGCCGACCCCGCCAAAGACTCATCCAGCATTGGAAAGTGGGGACCCCGTGCGAAAGCACCGCATCCGTTTCGAGGGCTTGCAGGTCTCTTTATCGCAAGAGAACATTACAGAGCAGTTGAAGCTCTTCATCAAACAACGGGGTGCGCCGAAGGCCAGCCGAATTGAAGTTGCACTTGACCCAATTACAGCACGTCCCAAAGGTCATGCATATGCAGACTTCGCTGATGTGTCGTCTGCCGAGCTAGTTTTGCAGGGTGATGGCAAGCCCATGAATGGGCAGCCAATTCGCGTTTTCTTTGAGATCCCGCTCCATTTGAGCCCCCATGCTGCAGTCTGACCATGCACGAAAAAACGCAGTCTCGACTGTGGACCTTGCCATCTGCATGCTCACCTGGGGGAGAAGCACAGTATGCAGCTGAGTGCCGGATGCCTGTAGCTGCTATAGCTGCTTGTGCCGTCCAGAGGTTGGCAGCATACTGATTGTCGGAGCCTCGAGCTAAAGATCTCAGCTTCAGCACTTTCATGGACCGGTTAAGATCGTCTGTGTGGGGGGCGAAGCTTTGCTTTTCTTTTCATTTGGACACCCTCAGGAGCTCATGCCGCACATGCAGCTTCTCCACCAGCAGCTCTGCCGTGTCAGTCCGGGCACGGTGCTTGGGATGGAAACACGCCAAGACAAGGGTCTCCGCCATCCACGAGTCGGATTGTGACAGGTGGTACTCTGTTGGTTGACTGCATCCCCAAGAGCCAATATGAAGAAGATGCACTTTGCTCGAACCAGTGCCCAAGGGAGGCCACACGATCCCATTTCGAAGCGAAGCAGCAAGGGAGGCAAGACCTGGGGGCATGTCACACGATCAGGCTTCCAAAGCGAAATTCGGAGCGCACCACGAGACCCGATTGTGTTTGTTCATGGTTTGCGGCGATAATCTTTGTGGTGTTCGTGGGAATGAAAGGGAGAAACCACTCCCAGAAAAGCAGCACTCCCTCAACACTCGCAGCAAAAAAAAACATCCTCGCAGCAACAGACACGGGCCTGCATCCGCAACAAAAACACGCTCGCAAGCCCTTTCTCCTGGAATCCATGAAGCTTTGGGACTTTGTCGACGATTGAATTATGATGGAAAGTTACATGTGGTCTCTTATGCAACGCTTGCGTTCTAGAAGGCTGGTCTGCATCTGCCTTACGTGCACAATGTGCACACATAGCCGTATATGTTTGGTCACTGCCTCCCCATGTAGCCGCGTTCCTTGTAAGGCTACAATGGAATGAGTAGTGAATGGACGGTGGTTCTTTTGCAGCTCTGTCAGCATAAGCAGCGACAGCCACTGCAAACGCATGCGGGCTGGAGCGGAGAGAGCGAGAGAGAGAGAGAGTCCACTAAGCACACTGCAAGCAAGCAAGCAAGCAAGCAAGTCCACTTCGCATTTGTTCGTGAGGTGAGATGATTTCGTGGGATGCGACTCGCATGTATGCGCGTCGGGCTGAGCTTCACTTCGCCCTCTGAAAAGACGCACTTCCGTTTCAAACGAGCAGTGGGCTGGAACTGAAGCAATCATGAACATTCTTGTGCATGGTGTCCTTTCTGTTCTTGAGACATGCTTCAGGTATGGTGGCCTGTCAGCTTTGCTCGGGTTCGCCACCCAAACTTGGAAGCAGCGGCTGTGTGTTAAATTCCAAAAACCAAAGCGTGACTGGACTGGGCAACGCTAAGGTTGCGCCACGTCTGTATCATAGGCCTATGCTGCAAGTTGTTGCCTTTGAGCAAGCATGGTAGTTTCACCTTGCAGGTGCAGTACCCACATGTAGGAGTCAAAAGGCTGGCGCCACTGTTGCCGACCCGGACGTTGGATTTTGAAGCAATGGAAGGTGGCTCACGAGCCGCCCAGACATCACAAGCAAGTCAAGGCTCAGGAATGTTGCTCGCGGAAGCGCGTGAGGAATCTCTGGCCATGTTTTTCTTTTCTGAAATCCTGCTTCCTAAACCCTACACTCAAGACCCTCTATAGTTCCGTAATTGCCGCCGGTTCAAAAAAAGGCCCTCGCAAGCAGCGCCGTTACAGCCTGGACGTATTCAGCATTTCTCAAAATGGGATGGGTCGTGGTCACGGAATCTAATATTATCATTATCGAATATACCAAATGTCCATAATCTCGTAATGTTATAGTCAGCGCGCCCTGCCCCAGGACTTCCTGCTGCTCCAAGTTCGAGGCACGCTTTTTTTAATGACAGTTGTGGCTGGCCCTGACCTGCTCCAACACGCATGCACGCACACACGTGTCAAATACTCTCGAAGCTTGCCGTACTACAAGTAGTTTGGAGAGTACATGTTGAAGTGAAGGCAGCGAAGGTCGTTGTATTCAATGATGATGGGAATGCTGCAAAAGACTCTATAGATTGTGGCAGCTGCGCCATGAACCTACTATTTTCTAGGCCGTGGTAGATCAATGCACTCAGACTGCGGCTGGCTTGCACATGCAGAACACGCATGCAACACTTAAAACTTTGAAGTGCGGACACCAGCTTCAATAGTCATTGCACAGGTATTCTATTGGCAGGTACGCCTACCTATACAAGTATCCAAGGACCATAGAGCGTCATTGGTGCGAGCTGTGTCGCAGGACTTCGCGCCCCTGCTGTCAAAATCGCAGTTAAGTGAAGAACTTGACGTATCCCGCAACTGGGAGGGAAACACACAGACACACAGACACACAGACACACAGACACACAGACACACAGACACACAGACACACAGACACACAGACACACAGACACACAGACACACAGACACACAGACACACAGACACACAGACACACAGACACACAGACACACAGACACACAGACACACAGACACACAGACACACAGACACACAGACACACAGACACACAGACACACAGACACACAGACACACAGACACACACACACACACACATCCACCCCTTGCGAGCGAGAGTAATGGCCTTTTTCGATTGTGCACGCATGAACTGAATGCGAGAATTGAGGCTGCATCTCTGAAGATGTGAAGCCCGCTGTTGGCACGTTGAGTGCCGTGAATACCTGCTGGGAGGGCACTGTCCATTCTCTTGTTCTGGGATCGCCAACTGCGCTCCTGTTTCATGATGTTGCCAGCACAAGCAAAGGCCGGCGCTTGGGCAAACACGTTGGCAGCCAGATGTTGAGAATGGCAGCACACTTGCCTGGCACATTGACAGCAGCGAATATGGCGCTTCATACAGCAGGATGGTGGATAGCTTTGTTGGGTGCAGTCTCCACTGTGCTCTGCACCCTCCGCCTTTTACGTGCATTAACAGAATAAGTTAGAACGCTGCAAAGACGAAAAAGCCGAAGAAGTGGCCGTGACCCCCTGCGCCTATGAACTAGTGTGGTCGCACACGGTCACACACACACACAGACAGACACACACACACACACACACACACACACACACACACACACACGGTCACACACGGTCACACACGGTCGCACACGGTCCCACACGGTCACGCACGGTCACGCACGGTCACTCACACACGGTCACACGCGGTCACACACTAACACAAACCTACCTTTTCGTGGAAGGCCATCGCTTGGATTGGAGCTGGGGACTTGGTGGTCTTCCGATGTCATGGCCTGCTCCTTGGAGAAGAGTAGAACACTGCAGGCAGTGCAAGACGCGTCTAAGTCACGTTCATGTGAACACTAGGGGCACGCAGCACGCCAGCAATGACCTTGCTTATGCTGATGTTCGATTCGTGGAGGCGAATATCACCGCCTTGAACCAAACCCTGCTCGCTGCTTTGGACCAGTTGGATGGCAGTGACCTTAGAGACTCTGTTTCAGTACTTCGTATCACAAGGAATTTCACGGTCTGCAGTCTTCAGCTTAGATTGTTCCTTAGCGAAAGTCATCCATCCTGATAGCAGCTCGAGTAATTTGAGGTTGCAAAGAAGGACCATGCAGCCATGCTTACATCTACACGTGTTCATGTGGCCCCTGTTACGTGGTGTCGATAATTAAGCTTGAGTTGCTTCGGGTGTTCTTTTCGTGCGCACCTCAGGGTTGAACGGCATATACGTAGTTGTTTTTTGCCTTCCAGTGATTCATGTGGAGCGCTCGCAGATGGACTTGGTACCTGAAAGCCCGCCAACGTCAACTGACATCAACCTGCCTGCGTGGCCGTTGCCAATCGAAGCCAACCAAATCCACACCCTGTCCTGCAGGAGTTACACGCTTTTCGCAAAATTCCGAAAAACGACAAGCAATGAAAAGTGCTGTGGAACGGGGCGCTCCCGTGTAAGACCAGACGCCGTATTCTTCAGTCGGTTGTCCCTTTGATTCCTGATCACAATACGTAAAGACCCTAGGAGGGTTTAATTTGAGATTCCTGTGCAAACTTGCAGGCATCAAGGTGCCTCATTGCTCGAGGACTCACAATTCCGATGTATATTCATTAGCCTCAAAACCGAAACTACAAACAATGTGGCGAAGTCTTTCTAAGTCTAAGTCCTATCACGTCGCCCTTCCATAAGTTTTCACAACAATTCAGAGATTCGCTAATGTTCGCAAACATTCGAAAACTTTGCCCAAGCTGCTAAACCTGCCTGAGCCCCGAAGTCTTTATTTCCGCGACATCCGCTTTTCGCGACAGTTCACATCAAATATTTATCTTGCGCGCGAACGCCAAAACTAACTCGACCATTCCGAAAAGTTCAAAGCCATTCCCAAAAGTCGGTGAGTTCTCCCTAAACAAAGCGAACGCTTGAGCGAAGCCGCCAAATGTTCGCAAACATCTCAGATGATCGTGCCATCCCCTGTCTGTTCTTATTGCAACACGGGTGGTGGACGTCCAAGTTTGTCTCAAGCCCAGGTAGTGCCAGGTGGGAGGGCAAGGGGGTATAGTCTGTGAATGAGACGATTATCCAATCTGAGGCGTTCATTCACATGGGTAGCGGTTGGCCCTAGTAGTTGGCGAGGGTGCGGTCCAGTTTACACTGCTTCTTGTGGGCGAGAGAGGGGGATGGAGGGGGCGATATCCTGTGTTTGGGAGCCACATGCATTCTGCTTACTGCGCCGACTGTGCGAGGTCACGATGGCCTGCACGCTTGGATGGAACAAAGTCGCTGCGCAATCCTGGTTGATGCTTGAGAGAGGGGTGAGAAAGAGAGCCAACAGCGCCCCCAGCTTGAGCCATGCATGCGTCACGAAATCTGGTGCGAGGGAAAGTGGAAAGCTAGGAAATTCAAAATCACACCCTAAACCCAAAAACATACCCAAAAAAAACACACCCAAAAGAAAATCTGGCTCCTTCTTCGCGGGGTCTTACCAACTCGAGTAGGGCCATGGATGGCCACAGTTCAGACGGGGGGAGGAAGGGGGTTTGGATGATTTGCTGCCGGCCGGTCGTCCTTGCCGCTTCTACACTACCAGTATGTTTCTGCAGGTCCCCGACAAGATCCTACAGGCAAAATTCACGGCGACGGTAAGTAGGTGCGATTGGGCTAAAAGGTGGAAGTTCGCGGTCGGCATCTAATAAGTTGGGTTCCCGAAACACGGGAGAAGAAGAGAAACAAGGAAGAGAGAGGGGGACCGGGCGCATGCGAAGAAGAGAAGGGAGAATGCACCCTTGGCTGCCACTCTGTGTCGAGGTATATTGGGGTTCAGTGTTCGTGAGCAGGACGCACCAGCGGTCGATGCAACGGATGCCGCAGAGGCAAACAAGTGGGACAGTAGACATGCGTCAGATATTCTGATGCTTCGCCACTATGTTTGCTTACAATGGAGGAGCGTCAAGACAGTCATGCCGCCAACATGATTGCCGTTAGTTTGTTGTAGAGCCCGGTCTCTGATGTGTTGAGTCTGCTAGTGGGTAGCAAAAATAGGTTGTCCTATTGTGCTTGGGAAATTTGGTGTGGAAAGTCCGGTCCGTCATGTTGAAGCTCTAAGGCACGCCTTTCCGCCACATGTCTACGTTGCTTGTGCTTGGTGCATGTGCATGGTGCCGCCATGTGTAGTATAGTATAGTATCTTGTCGTATATATAGTATACAGTATAATATAGTATATTATAGTAGATTTATAGTATATTATAGTTTATTATAGTATATTATAGTATATTACAGTATATTATAGTATATTATAGTATGTTATAGTATATTATAGTATATTATAGTATGTTATAGTATATTATAGTTTATTATAGTATATTATAGTCTATTGTTGTGTCTTCTGTTGCTCTGTCCTTATGCAGACTGCCCAGCGTTGTGCTGGGTCAGAGCCGACGCAAGAGGGAGGCCCGGGGCTCGGAAAGCCATGTCGCTTCATGGCAAGGTCTTCGGTATATACAGTATATTATAGTATATTATCGTATGTTATGGTATGTTATAGTATGTTATGGTATGTTATGGTATGTTATAGTATGTTATGGTATGTTATAGTATGTTATAGTATGTTATAGTATGTTATAGTATGTTATAGTATGTCATAGTATGTCATAGTATGTTATAGTATGTTATAGTATGTTATAGTATGTTATAGTATGTTATAGTATGTTATAGTATGCTATAGTTCCCCAAACAGTGCTTGCACAATGGGGTTCTTACGTTCAGAGTAAAGGAATTGGTTGCTGACCGCAACGGCGCGCGCGGCGGTGGGACGGGCCTTGGCTTCGACGCTCCCGCTGTGGTTTCGCGCGAATTCCGTTGCGTTTCGATGCTGCCACTGTGGTTTCGCGCGAATTCCGTTGCATTTCGATGCTCCCGCTGTGGTTTCGCGCGAATTCCGGCCTCTCGTGGCCTCTTCAGGCCTCTTCTGGGGGCGACCGCAACGGCGCGCGCGGTGCGACGGGTCCTTGGTTTCGACGCTCCCGCTGTGGTTTCGCGCGAATTCCGTTGCGTTTCGATGCTCCAGCTGTGGTTTCGCGCGAATTCCGTTGCATTTTGATGCTCCCGCTGTGGTTTCGCGCGAATTCCGGCCTCTCGTGGCCTCTTCAGACCTTTGGGGGGGCCACTTTAGGTTGCTGACCGCAACGGCGCGCGCGGTGGGACGGGGCCTTGGTTTCGATGCTCCCGCTGTGGTTTTGCGCGAATTCCGTTGCGTTTCGATGCTGCCGCTGCGGTTCGCGCGAATTCCGGCCTCTCGTAGCTTCTTCAGGCCTCTTCTAAAGGGCCGCTGAGGTTGCCGACCGCAACGGCGCACGCGGTGGGGCGGGGCCTTGCTTTCGACGCTCCCGCTGTGGTTTCTCGCGGTTTCTGTTGCGTTTCGATGCTCCCGCTGTGGTTTCGTGCGAAATCTGTTGCATTTCGATGCTCCTGCTGTCTGAAGCGATGGGAACACTTGAAAATGAAGCTTTTAGCTGGCTTTGTGATTGTTCACAATGTTTAGCGGGGGCTTTAGGGTTTAGGGTTTGCTGGGTTGAGCCCTAAGCCCTAAGCCCGAAAAAAAACCCTCTGAGCCCCCAGTGGTTGGCGTCTTTTTGACCCCCAAGGGAATTCGGGCCCCCACGAACTTTTGTACTTTTTGTCCCCGGTAGTGTCGGTGCTCTTCTGGCCTTCTTTGGCCTTTTCTGGCCCTCCTCACTGTTTGGGGTCTACGCTGGCGTAATAGTATGTTATAGAATATAGTATGTTATAGTATGTTATGGTATGTTATAGTATGTTATAGTATTAGTAAATGATAGTATATTTCTAGCATATTATAATATATTATTGTATATGGTATTTTAACCAAGTCGTCCGAAGAAAGAGTTGGAGGGTGAAAGGGCCCATTGGCTCAGGTCCTCATGCATCTCTGCTCGCCACAATGGCTGCGCCGAACCCATAGACCCAAGGTCACAGTGCCCTGCATGCTGAACTCGCATGCGGGTGTGTAGGACCTGGGCAGACTAGGACAGGGCAACCCTGTTTGTTCGAGCGTAAAATGGCGCACATGTTGAATGGCGGAATGGACTAGAATCCTGAAATTTCCATCCAAGCCATCACACATGCAACGGTCAATAAGTCTTATGTCCTTCTTCGTAGCTCGTATCTTGGCAGCGACCGACGCGAGAGACTTCTGTCCCCAAAAGCGTCAATCATATAAGAGGCCACTAAACACAAAGCATCGGAAGATGTGTCCGGCAGTGAAATCGGATCAGCTGACAAGATTGGTAAGGGTAAGAGACTCGGGCTTCCGGCGGTGGCCTCAGCGACATGTGCACGCATGTGCGCGGCGTGGCAACATGATGGAGATGCATTCCTGGAGAAGTAATCGTGTCTTTCCTGGCTTTCTTCCAGATGGCGATACGTCAATCTAGTAAATCCTAAACCTCGGTTTGAAACATGTAACCATTTAAACGTAAACCCACAACTCAACCCCAAATCCTGAACCCTAAGCCCTAAACCCTTCACCTTAAATCTGCGTGCGAACGAGGGCAGTGCGTGGCAAAAAACCCTAAAATTTAGGTAGGGTTTGGTATGTACTGTGGGAAATGATTTAAGGATTTGTATGTCTAATTACATCCTATATCGTAAGTCCTAGAATCTATTTCTTTGGGAGAAGGTATTGAGATTTCAAAAATCTGAAAGTTTCTATTTTGACGAGTTCATAAATATGGTTAATCGTTCTTTGAGGGGGGAAGAGATATGTCTTATGATTAATTGGAACTTCTCTGATTTAGGAAAGATGTATATATACATGTATATGTTTTATATTTATACAGATTACTATATATTGGATATGATTTCATTTTCATATTTCTCATTCAATAGAAGGGTTCACATTTTCATTCTTTAATATGCAATCGAGTTTATTTCATGCATGTTTGTGCTTTTTGGTGTGCCATTAGGATATCTGTGTTTCATATATAGATTGCAGAAGATCTTTCGCCAAATTTGTCAAATATTCAGGAATGATCAGAATTATCTTCATGAACTGTTTCTCCTATATATTTTCTATATAAAACGGCGCTCTCCTATGTGATGTCGTCCGTACGTGTCGCCCAAAACTTTGGGCCGTTTCACTCAAACTCTGGGAAGTTTCACGAGAATGGCCCAAGGTCCCTCTTCATGAAAATTCCTGGGAAAGTCATTGAAATGGTTTCTCGAAGGCAAGCAACACCTTACACATATCGTAGAATGGAGGCCTTCCAACGATTCATTCGTAGAACTTTTCTGGAATTGTTTTTAAACGGTCTCGGGACCCTTTTCATGAAAATCCTTGATTTTTTTGCCAATGAAAGTTTCGGAGGGATATATATGTATATACATATATATATAAATATATTCATTATGTATTGATTCATGTATTTGTGCTTTTGTTTATTTGCTTATTTGCTTATTTGCCCATTTGCTTATTTGCTTTTTTGTTTTTCGTTTTTTGTTTATTTGTTTATTTGTTTACTTGTTTATTTGTTTATTTGTTTATTTGATTACTTGTTTATTTGTTTATTTGTTTATTTGATTACTTGTTTATTTGTTTATTTGTTTATTTGTTTATTTGTTTATTTGTTTATTTGTTTATTTGTTTATTTGTTTATTTGTTTATTTGTTTATTTGTTTATTTGTTTATTTGTTTATTTGCTCATACATACGTACATACATACATACATGCATGAAAACATGCGTACATGCATGCATACATGCATACATGCGTACATGCGTACATGCGTACATGCGTACATGCATACATGCATACATGCATACATGCATACATGCATACATGCGTACATGCGTACATGCATACATGCATACATGCATACATGCGTACATGCATACATGCATACATGCATACATGCATACATGCATACATGGTTCAGCGTCGAGCGTCCTGGGTATCCCCCCCCCCCCCCCCCCCCCCTAAACCCTAAACCCTAAACCCTAAACCCTAAACCCTAAACCCTAAACCCTAAAACCTAAACCCTAACCCTAAACCCTAAACCTTAAGTCTTAAACCTTAAACCCTAAACCCTAAAACCCTGAACCCTAAACCCTAACCCTAAAACCAACCCCCAACCACACCACAGGGGGGGGGGGATCATCTTAGTACCCCATCCGCGGGGAAAACCCTAAACCCTAAACCCTAAAACCCTAAACCGTAAACCCTAAACCCTAAACCCTAAAACCCTAAAACCCTAAAACCCTAAACCCTAAACCTAAACCCTAAACCCTAAAACCCTAAAACGAACCCCCAACCACACCACAGGGGGGGGGGGGGGGGGGGGGGTACCATTGAGGGGGGGGGGGTTGGGGGGGTAGGGGGGAGGGGGGGGGGGCCCGCCGGGGCTGAATCATACATGCATACATGCGTATGCATATGCATGTACATATTTGTATGTATATACCCTGCACATATGGCTTTTCAGAAGCGTTTGGGGCCCATGCTGCAGGCGACTAACCTTGGGGCAGTACGAAACTTCCACAACCCCCCAACTCCAACCATCAGGAGGCTTTGGGGTTTTGAAGTTTTGGGGTTCAGGTATTAGGGTTTAGGGGCCGGAGGCAAGATTCCTGCAGACGCCCTTCTCGTTTTCCTCCGCAGCTTCTGTTGCACAGCCCCCGAGCTTCCCAAACCTGATGAACCCCGATACCCTACCACCCAAAAAGGGAAAGGCTCAGCCAATCCAAGGAGCACCACCCAAACCCTTCAAATCCTCAATCCGTCTCAGCCTTGAGGCTTTAGGGTAGACAGAGATCCGATGGGGCAAGCTCCAAGCGGCGACACTTGCTGCTCGCCGTGCGAGCCGAAACAGAAGGCGGAGGTAGAGCAGGTTACACACCGGCCTGCGTCTGTGTTTCAGGATGGGCTGGGCCGGCCTGGGGGGTTTCGGGCTCCTGCTTGTTGTTTAGGGCCAAGGTTTATAGGGCTTGAGCTTGCTGTTCCAGGAGTCGAGCGATGCCGGCCTGCAGGACATACAGCTGGAGGAAGTGCCCGTGGACGCGCACGGCTCGACCAAAACACTGGACCTCACCCTAACGGACCGCCAGCTGCTGCGGGGGATCCCTTTCTGCCAGACACTCTGGTGGGGCGGTCGAGTCTGGAGGCACCCGCCCGACGCACTGAGCGTCTCGGAGCGCTCTCAGCTCTATGCCTCGTCCAGGCCGGTAGAAGGACTGGACCGGTTCCTCTCTCACACTTGGCTTACGCCGGGATGGCGAAAGGTCCTGTCTTTGCTCCTCAGCAGTGGCTGGCCTTGCATGCTTGCCGGTTGGGTGCTGGGAGTTACCCTTTCGATGGTGCTCTGCATGCTGGAGGTGCTGCCTCTCACCTTTGAAACGGAAGGCACTGCGATCGGGTTCTCGGGCGTCATTCCAATGAGCTACTGGGTCTCGCTCTTCGGGACCTCGGCGGCCTTGGTGGGATTGTTCGTCTCTCCCTATCTGCCGTGCCGCAAGCGAGACATGTGCTTTGTTGATGTAGCATGCATCCACCAGGGGGACCAACGCTTGATGCAGCAGGGCATCAACAACCTCGGAACTTTTCTGGAAGCATCCGAAGAGTTGCACGTGCTTTGGGACACGCCCCTGTTCTCGCGCCTCTGGTGTGTATTTGAGCTCGCGGCCTTTAGCAAGTTGAACCCGAAGGGCAAGATTACCATAGCCCCTATCTACGTGGAGGCGGTAGCTTCTCAGCTCTTCTTGATTCTCTTCGCCATGAGTGGCCTGGCGCTACTCCTGAGAATTCGAGTTGCAAGCCAAGAGTTCTTGCTGCTTACCTTGGCCTCCTGCGCCCTGATGTTGGCTCCGATGCTGCATTCCTTGCGGGGCAAGTGCCGCTGGAAAGTGGAGCTGGACGACGTTCTGGCAAACTTTGATGTTTTAAATGTGGACTGCACCATGGAGGTTGACAAAGCTAACATCCACGCCGCCATTGAGCAGTGGTACGGCAGCCTCCCTGCGTTTTCCGAGTTCGTCCAGGGCCTCGTCCGTGTGAGGGCACGCGAGCTGACCCGGACCCCTGGCCGCATGCCCTTGGGCTACATCTACATGCTGGCAGCTCCCAGCGCGAACTGGTCGCTCGATGTCTGGCTCGGCCTCTGGAAAGCAGGTGCCCCCTCCGAGGGCCTTGTGGCCTGGCTCGTTGCTTTGTCATGGTTGGGTAGCAATTTCACATTCTTGTGGGTACTTAGATTCAAGAAAGAATGGACATTTGCATGGTCTAATACTGACCCAACCATGAACTAGGTTGGGGGCTTCATCGCCTTTACCCTGATTTGGTTTCCCGCAGTGATCGTGCTCGTGGTCTTCGCCTGCGAGCGCTGGGCGCAACGTCGGTCCAGCAGATTGAGGGACTGCCTCCAGACCTTGGCGACCCACCTTAGTTTGGGGGTTTAGGGGGGTTTAGGGGGCGAAAGCCCGAGGCCCCCCCACCCTCCTGCCGATCTCAACATCTTTCCTGGGTGGGACTTTACTACAACTTTAACACTTCATAAGTTTAGGGTTCCTCTAATTTCATATTTAGGGAGCTAAAAGTTAGCTTTTTCTTGGGGGGTAAAGAGCAACCAGTTTCTGAGGTGATCTACCTCTTGACCTTCGCTGCATTCCTTGTCGGAGCCGTGGGCGCCAATCGTGCATGCAACTGGGCTCTTGTTCAGGAATTTAGTGTAAATTCCTAGAATATAGATCCCCTATCATTTACGTTCCGATCCCCAATGCTGTTTTTTTGAGCCCTGTGACGGTAACTTAAATTAAGGTCCTCCTAAACCCCCAAACCCTAAGCCCCAACCCTAAACCCGAAAGCTCCTTTAAATTCCTCCTTCAACTCTAAGCCCTAAAGTTCCTTAAGAAGA
>CAJNDS010002200.1:584286-586786 GCA_905221605.1 Symbiodinium natans | reverse complement strand
TGTTTTCACAAAGAATGCCAGCAGATGTGGCTGCGCTTGGCACTTAGAGACTTACAGCGCACGACAGCCAATGTTGCACGCGTGCAGTGTGCAGTGCAGTCGTTCACTCCAACGTGACAGTTCACATGATACTGATGTCTGATGTTGCTGGCAAGGTATCTTCGCGACTTGCACAATTGCTTCCACGGCGGGCTTGCGCCGACATGGTTGGAGTCGATCCTGGGCTCAGACGACGTTGAGCAGGCTAGTCATGAGATAGTTGTTTGTCAGTCACCCACTGTCATGTGCTGCGGAGTAATGCCATAGCATGATGTGAGATACATTTTTCTTGTGCTGTGACTGCGACAGGGATGGAGTCGTCATGCTCAGAGTGAAGGCATTACAACATCCAACTGCGCGTACCAACAGATGTACTCACAGTGGGTGAAGGACAACTTCAGTCAGCGATACAAGACGTTTCAGCAGTTTGACCTGTCGAAACGTGTGCGCCACTATGTTGTCGACCTGGAAATCCTTGAAGAGTTCAGTGGTTTGGGAGACAAGTGTGACTTTGAGAACAACGCCTTGCAGACCTTGGCGGTTCTCCAAAACTTTCACAGTCTCGGAAAAATCATCGCTGGACTTGTGGGCACCTACGACACGAACTTGCTGGCGCAGATTTTCATGGCTGCATGCCGACATTTGGCCAGAAGCTCAGGCAATGTCGGCCGTTGAATCCGTTGCGCATTGAATGTGTCACCGATCTCAAACTGCATGCGTGCCAAGGTTCCTCTTGTCAGAGACCCCAGCACACCGGACGAGCCACCGTTGCCAGACTGGGCTTTCACCAAGCACATGCCATCAACGATCGATCGAATGAAGACAGAGATTGGTGGTGGAGCTTTCGTGGCCAAGATCTTCCGGACGTCTTCCCGCCCACAGCAGTCCACAGATGAGCAGATTGTGGATGTGTCTGACTTGCTTGTTCCAAAAAAGAAGAAGCGAGTGGCTGCGAAGAGCAAGGCTAAGGCTAAAGCCAAACAGACACAGGATGACCGGGAAGATGCAGAAGCCGTTGTCGCAGACGTTGAACAGGCAGGAGGATGCACTCGAAAGCGATGGTGGATCGACGATGTCATTGCATCGCTCGTGCACGCGGCAGGTCTGTTGTTTGCACCTTTGAAGTCTTGATCTAGTTGTACCACCGATGCAATCTGACGTGTGTGTGCCTGCATCATTAGTGCATCGTTTGTTACTGTGTTGCGGAAGTTAGGTGATCTGGACACGCTCATGGACCCGGCGCATCGCAGTGCTTTGAAGCAAGCACTGGGCATTGCAGTTGAGCTGGTGTTCCACGGGTCTGTCATTGTCAACGGGGGCAAGCCAAAGAGGGTGTGGTCACAGGTACGCCCCCTGGTGCAAGATGCAATCCGGAAAGGCATCGCGCGGTCCAGATCAGTCATGGCTACGTCCACCAGAGATGGTGTTGCTGCCATGGCAAGTGAATGTGCCCGTGAGTCGCTCACGGCAGGAGCGTCGAACCCGGGGGAGAGGTCGGTGGCGTTGTTCATGACTGAGAAGAGTGCTGAGGCTGTCAGAAAGTGGCTGGCTGCGAATGGATCCAAGAATCATGCAGAGCACTCGGCTTTCTGCACGGCCATGAACAAGTTGAGCAGCAAGCTTTGCAAGTGTCGTCGCGACACAACTGCTTGTCCAATTCACTCCGGAGCGAGCGTGACCATCCCTGATCTTGTCTGGTGGAGTGCTGATGCCATCTACGAGAGTGTGCCATGCGCTGTGCCAACATTTGCAGTCGCCTTGGCAGTCAGGTTCGCAAAATCCCAGCAGCCTCAACCCAGCTCATGCTCGTCAATCACAGCTGCAGAACCACTTCCTGCATTCTGCCAGTTCTTGTGTTGCAAGGATGCTACGCCTGCCGCACAGACAGGAACCGCCGCCACAGACGCAGATGCTGCTGAAGCAGATGTTGTGATGGTTCCCAACAATGCAGCGCTGGAAGCGCTGACGGCAATGCGGCCCGCATACTTGCTCACAATGATTCCCAAAGTGCTTGGGGCACTGTCACAGAATCCGACACGGAAGTGCCGCTTCGCGGACTGTCAAGCACAGAGTCTCCAATCTGCTTGCAACGCGTTGCTGAAGATAATGGAACCGGCCAATGCCGTCAAGGGTGACAGTGACTTGCCGGTGTCCACGCAGCTGGAGATGTTGCTCGCGACAATGGTGGCAGACGAAACAGATTGGGCAACCGGGTGGAGCAAGCTTTTGACAAAGACCATAGGGTTGGAGATGGGGTCAGCAGGCCCTGAAGAATTTCAGAGCAGATTGTCAGCTCTGACTGTGGGTGATCTCGGCTTAGATGTGCCAGCAAAGTTCAAGTACATGCTTGGCCGACCAGACCAACCATCCGTGAAAGATGAGGTTCTCAGTCCTGGACCACGAACAAAAGGCGATGCACACCCCGGCGCTGCTTCAGAGCCATTTGCGTGTGGCGGTTCTC
>CAJNDS010002200.1:549286-579286 GCA_905221605.1 Symbiodinium natans | reverse complement strand
CTTCAACCCTAAACCTTCAACCCTAAACCCTAAACCCTAACCCCTAACGACCCTAAGCCCTTAGCCCGAAACCCTGGACCCTATGTCGGGCAATGCCTACGTCTAGTTAGTATGTTTGGGACAAGAGAAGCAAAACCCCTCAAGCCTAAAGCCCTAGGTCAAGACTACTTGGAGCCAGCGCCTCTTCCCTCCGAAGCTCTATAAGTTTAGGGTTTAGGGCTAGGATTTGGGGTCCAGAATTTTAGCTTTTAGGGTTTAGGGTTTCGGAAACCCGAACGACTCTCCCCCTCGTTGAAAAAGCCTTGAACCCTGGAGGAGCTTTTCTCCTACAACCGCGAGAGCTACAAGTTCGATCAGGCTCCTTCTGAAGCCCACACGTCGTATGTGGGTTTAGGGGTTTAGGGTTTAGGGTTGAGGGTTTACGGTTTGGGGTTTAGGGTACTTATTTTGCTTCTGGGTTCCTCTTATAGCTACTTATACCTAAAAAGTATCTAGGATGCCCAGTAGTACCCTTATTCCCTTTTTGGGGGGGTTTAAGGTTCCCTTATAAACCCCTTTAAGCAAAAAAGGGGCACCCTTTTTAAGCCTTGGTTACTGGGCAGCCTAGAAAGTATATACTTTTCTTCTAGGGTCTATACTTTAATACTTGTTTTGCTTCTGGGTTCCTCTTATAGCTAATTGTACCTAGAAAGTATATACTTTTCTTCTAGGGTCTACTCCAAAGTAGGGTTCCGCCCCCTGGGCCACCTTGAGGGCCACATGAAACCCTTTAGAAGGGTGGTATGGCCCATAGACCTTCAGAGGGAGCTGACCCCCTAAACCCTAAACCCCAAACCCCAAACCCCAAACCCTAAACCCTAAACCCCAAACCCCAAACCCTAAACATCCCAAGGTTCAGGGATTCAGATTTCGGGGTTGTGTTCGGTCCAGGTCGGTGGTACCAGTCTGGTTCCGAAGCTGCCTCGGGAAGCAGGGCTCGGCCAGCAGTGCTCGGAATGCGTATTGGGGTTCAGCAGGCTTGCAAAGAAGAACATGGCCTTGGAGTGCTTCTGAAACTGTTTAGGGTTTAGGGCTTAGGGTTTAGAGTTTAAGGGTTAGGGGTCTAGGGTTTTGAGTTTAGGGTTTCGGGTTCCTGTGAACTTTGCGATCCGTAAGTCTCAGGTGTTTTTTGCTCGCGGCTGTCTCCAAGCCATTGCTGCAAGCTCCAGAGACACATGAAAGGGGAGCTGGTACTGCAAGAAAAATCAGAAGAGACCCGGGGAGGACATGACCTTCATCGTGATCTACTCTGCTCATGATGACATCTGATGTCAGAGATTTAGTAAGCTGGTGAAGCACCAGGCGAAGGAAGGAGCCGAGCCAACACAAGCCCCTAAGCCCAGACCGTAAGCCAAGTAGTTGCGTGGCAAGTAGAGGAAGGTAAGACCCCTAACATCTTGAGGGTTTAGGGTTTTAGGGTTTAGGGTTTAGGGTTTAGGGTAACCTTAAAGCCTAAAAGACCAAGTCCACAAAGCCGTCTTGCAAGATCACATCTCCAGTCTATGAGTTCCAGGCACATAGGCACACGGACCCGAAACCCCAAAGCCTAAACCCTATGTATATACTCGAAAGACCTTTATTATCGGGCACATGGCCGTTTAGGGTTCGGGCTAGGGGTGTAGGGTTTAGGGTTTAGGGTTTAGGGTTTAGGGTTTAGGGTTTAGGGTTTAGGGTTTAGGGTTTAGGGTTTAGGGTTTAGGGCTACTGGGGAGGGGGCGCCCTCCATGAACCTCGGAGGACCAGCGGTTGGAAAGGGAAATGTTGCGGCTGGAGATGCAGGCTGCGCTGGGGGTAGGGTTTGGGGGTTTAGGGTTTAGGGTTTAGGGTTTAGGGTTTAGGGTTTTGGCTTTAGGGTTTAGGTTTAGGGTTCAGGGTTCAGGGTTCAGGGTTTAGGGTTCAAGGTTTAGGGGGAAGGGTTTGGGTTAGGGGATGAAGGTTGAAAAGTTGCGGGTTTCGGGCTTGAGGCCAGGGTTTGAGGGTTAAAGGGTTGAGAACCCTCCAGACCCCCAGACCCCAACCTCAAGCTCTAAACCCTAAACCCTAAACCCTAAACCCTAAGCCCTGCGGTTCCGAGTCGCAGAGCTTCAGGGTTAGACAAAGGTCTACCAACTCAGCACATTAGGGTTTAGGGCCTCAGGGTTTAGGGTGTAGGTTTTAGGGTTGATGCAGCCGACCACGTTGTGAAACCAAAGCGAAATTCGCAAGCGGCAAAACCTGAAGCCCTATTCCAGACCGGCAAAAACGACAGCAGCCCAATGCCCTTGAAACAAGCCCTCTACAATCATATCGATACACATTTTTATAGGAGCCCTACACAAGAAAGGAAGCCATAGCAACTCCACCCTAGAATTCTAAAGCCAACACCCAAAGCCCTAAACCCTAAACAGCAGACCTCCGACCCTAAACCCTACACCCTACACCCCAAAACCCTAAACCCTAAACCCTAAACCCTAAACCCTAAACCCTAAACCCTAAACCCCTAAAAAGCCCCGGAGGTGAAGCGCTTCGAGCTCTTCCGCGAAGACGTGCGCGACCTCGTGGAGCTCACCGTGGGCCGCCCCTCGGGAGCTGAAGGTTATGTTGCTGGGGTTTAGGGTTTAGGGTTTAGGGTTTAGGGTTTAGGGTTTAGGGTTTAGGGTTTAGGGTTTAAGGGTTTAAGGGTTTAGGGGTTTAGGGTTCAGGGTTAGGCTTTAGGGTTTTCGCCAAGTTAGAAGCAAATTTGAGTGTTTTTAACGCGACAAGAGCACTCACATTTGCTTCTAGCGGGAGCTGAAGTTATGTTGCTGGAAATGGGGGCTGACTATGTATCGTTTGGTTTCAGGTTGATGGGGTTGCGGATTTAGGGCTCGGGTACTGTTACGGCAAGTGAGTTCCATTTGGGGTGTGAGATTTTGGCCCTAAGGCTTAAGGGTCAATTTGGGGTTGTTGAGGGTTTCACCAACCCTAAACCCTAAACCCTTAACCCTAAACACTAATGGCCAGACGTAGTTCCCTTTGGAGGGTTCTTACGCGTTATCTAGGGTCGCAAGGGTTTAGTGACGCAAGGGTTTAGTGACGCCAAAATGCCCTAGGAAGAAAACGTGGGTTTTTTAGTTTTCGAGGGAATTGCCAGGGAGCCTAAGTCTCCCAAGAAAGGGGGAGTAAGGGCCTACTTGGAGGTTCATGGTACTTATTAATTAATTCTAGCTGTACTTGGTTTAGGGTTTAGGGTTTAGGGTTTAGGCTTTAGAACCCACTCATAAGCCCCTTAAGTGCCCTAATATAGATATAAGTACCGTCATAAGTACAGATATAATTGGTTCACAAGTACCATGAACCTCCAAGGACTCTGGATCCGATCATACAACTCAGGGCACATACCGACACCGTAAAAATCTTGAAGGCGTCAAGACCAGAGTCGAACCTCACTCCCCCCTCCGCAATCCGCACCCAACCCCAAGGAATGGATGTCTACCATAATCATAAGACCTAGAACCCTAAACCCTAAACCCTAAACCCTAAACCCTAAACCCTAAGCCCTAAACGCGAAGCCCTAAACCGAATTCCAAGGAATGGACGTCTACCACTTAGTGGGCGCACTCTTCTTAGAGTCGAGCTCGGCGTGGTTTGAGGGTTTCGAGTTGTCTGGGAAAAGAGCTTCCAGCCCCTTTTCTGGAAGATTTAGGGTTTAGGGTTTAACCCTCTAAACCCTACAAGCCTGTTGTAGGAGCCCAAAGCCAGACTTGCAGACAACTTCGGACTCAGGCCCTTCGAGGTGGCTCCTTGGCCTTTTCTTCAGGGTTTAGGGTTTAGGGTTTAGGGTTTAGGGTTTAGGGTTTAGGGTTTAGGGTTTAGGGTTTAGGGTTTAGGCTTTTGCGTCAAGTCGGTCCCCCCCCCCCCCCGACCCCGTTCTCTCCCAAAGAGTCAGAGCACCATGTTTGGGGAACTGTAGGCCTCCAGAAGCCCTAGCCAATGTACCCGTGCAAGCCCAAAAACCCGAAAACAAAGACCATAAACCCTGTAAACCCTATGAGCCCTATAAACCCTATAAGCCCTATAAACCTAATAAACCCTGTAGGCCCTATAAACCCCATAAACCCTATAAACCCTGTAAACCCTACAAACCCTAGCATTATGAACCCTTTAAACCCTGTAAACCCTATCAACCCTATTAAACCCTATTGAACCCCTAAACCCTTGTACCCTAAACCCTAAACCCTAAACCCTAATCCCTAAACCCTAAACCCATTGAAGCCGCCGGCCAGGTTTTGTGTCTCCTTCTTCTGCGAAGGGCGCGTGCAGGCATTGGCTGCCCCCTAAGCCCCAAACCCTAAAAGTCTCTTTCATTATATATATATATATATATACACATGTATAAACCCTAAACCCTAAACCCTAAACCCTAAACCCTAAGCCCTAAACCCTAAACCCTAAACCCTAAACCCTAAACCCTAAACAGGAATATAAACATATATATATATATACATATAGAGAGAGAGAGAGATTTTATTCACGTATAAGCCTTATATGGACTTCCTTGCACATGGTCACTTCTCCAAAATATGGTCCCTTGTGGGGTCCTGATGAGAAGGCGGCCCCTCTCTTGTTTAGGGTACCCAAAAAGGGTCCCTCGGTTTAGGGTTTGGGGTTTAGGGTTTAGGGTTTGGGGTTTAGGGTTTGGGGTTAGGGTTTAGGGTTTAGGGTTTAGAAAAACTGACCATATGTATTTTCATTCATATGCAAACCTTATGTGGAATCGTGGGCAAGGCACAAGCTAAGGCGCAAACTCTCGTGGGCGTAAGGCACAAACGAAGGTACAAGCTTTCGCGGGCAAGGCGCAAGCTAGAGCACAAATGAAGGCACGCACTCCCCACCCTAAACCCTAAACCCTAAACCCTAAACCCTAAACCCTAAACTTTCCCTGGGATGTAGGGTCTAGCGGCTACGGCAGCCTTGAGGTTCGCGATTTGAGAGGAAGCCTGGCTTGATATGTGAAGTAAAATGCTGTCCTAATGTGGTGAGACGCAATGGGCGTGTGGGTAGCTCTCCGCCACTTGATAGGCTTGCTTGACTGGTGAATGCTTGGACTTGAGATGCTGATACCTAAACCCTAAACCTCACACCCTAGACCCTAAACCCTAAACCCTAAACCCTAAACCCTAAACCCTAAACCCTAAACCTAAACCCTAAACCCTAAACCCTAAACCCTAAACCCTAAACCCTAAACCCTAAACCCTAAACCCTAAACCCTAAACCCTAAACCCTAAACCCTAAACCCTAAACCCTAAACCCTAAACCCTAAACCCTAAACCCTACCCTAGGGTTCAGGGTGCAGGTTTTAGGTTTCAGGCTTCGGGCCCTAGGGTTTAGGGTCGGTCGTGATGCACATAGCTAGGGCCGCAGTGGTGGTCTTCTTATTTTGTTTTAAGGAGGGTTTAGGGTTTCAAGGTTTAGGGGTTTAGGGTTTCAAGGTTTAGGGTTGAGGGTTTAGGGTTTAGGGTTTAGGGTTTCAAGGTTTAGGGTTTCAAGGTTTAGGGTTTAGGGTTTCAAGTTTAGGGTTGGATTCTCATCCAAATCCCATTGCCGCCCTCATGAGTCGGAGAGGCTTATTAGGGAAGAGGGGCTCCCGACTTCTTTTCTTCCTATAGTTGGCAAGGGAACGTAGATGAGGGATTTGTTTTCAACAAAATCCCTACACCCGAAACCCTAAACTTCAACCCTAAGTCCTAAACCCTCAGCCGGGGCTGCTCTCAACCCTAAACCGGTTTAGGGTCTAGGGTTTAGGGTTTTAGAGTCTAGGGTTTAGGGTTTTAGGGTTTAGGGTTTAGGGTCCCTAAACCCTAAACCCTGACTTGTAAAGCCGAAGCCCTTCAGCTCAAGACCAGGTAAATCTCCCTAAAGCCAAGACCTTCCAAGCTACCCAAACCCTGCAAGTTCAACGCAACAACCCTAAACCCTAAACCCTAAACCCTTAACCTGGGACTCTAAGGCCCAAATTTTCCAACAACAGCTGGGGTTTAGGTTTAGCGGGATTCGAGCTAGGGTTTAGGGTTTAGGGTAAGGGTTTAGGGTTTAGGGTTTGGGTTAGGGTTTAGGGTTTAGGGTTTAGGGCTAAGGGTTTAGGGTTTGGGTTGAGGGTTTAGGGCCCAAGAGTTGGCGAATTCCACCACCCCATGTAAGCCCACACCTTAAACTCCCCCCCCCCAGCGAAAAAAAAACAAGTGATAGGGTGTAAGCGTAAGGTTTTTTGAGGGCTTTTAGGGCTTTGAGTGTCTTGAGGGTGTTTACCCAAAGGCTCCAATGTAGTTCCTTTTGGGTTAGGTATAGGGGTTCTAGTAGACTTGCCCAAAAAAGGTACTACATAGGAGCCTTTGTTTAGGCATAGGGGGGTCTGACGTAGGCGAATGCACCACCCTTCATCTTGGCGCTCTTTTTGCTCTCCAATGCCCCTTGGCACGGAAGGGGTCCCGGGTTTTCGAGCGTTCTAGCCCTAAACCCTAAACCCTAAATCCTAAACCCTAATCCCTTACAGTCTAAACTCTGAACACGCTAAGGCCCAAGCCCCGGGACCTTAGACGGTGTAGAGCGTAGAGCATGCAAGTCATGTCCTACAGGCAGATCACGCCTTTTGGCGCATTCCATAAATGGGGGTTTCAAATTGGGGTTTAGGGTTTAGGGTTTAGGGTTCAGGGGTTAGGGTTTAGGGTTTAGGTTTAGGATTTAGGGTTTAGGGTTTAGTAAGGGAGTCCTACTATTTGGGGGTCTTTATTTTCATAAACCCCTCCAAATCAAGCCAGGCCACTTCCACCCAAAACCTAAACCCTACTCCTACCTGCCAAACCCAGGTGTCAGTAAAATCTGCTCGGAACTCTTTTTGTTGGCATTTCCGCTCTTTCCGCCTGTTTCCGCTCTTTCCCCCAAAAAATGAAGATTTAAGAAAAGCAGCCTTCCGCTAAAAACGCTCGAAACCCGTGCTGTTACATGCCCAAAAACGCGCGGATGCAGTATATTGAAACAGCTTCGGAGGACTGATCAGGGCTTGTCTTGGGCTTGTGTAGGGCTCAGGATAGTCCTTTATAGGCCTTACTGACTGAAGATTTTGGCTGACAATACCCCTCCATACACTAGATATCCACCGCGAACACCATGCATATGATACATGAGCGGATACATATATCATATGTCACACTTCCTTATAATCGAAGCTATCTTTCCTTTCAACTTGTACATGACTTGTACATGACAAAGATGAGGGAGCGCCGGGATGAAACTGTTTTCAATACCAACAATAAGTCCCCTATAAACCGCATGCTCTCTGAACCATAGAAACAAAGCTCAAGGGAGTTGAATGGGTTTAGGATGTTTTCGGACGGCTGCTGGGATATGATTTTGTGCCAGAGAAGAGGAGCAGGGGGTGGGGTGGTCAAGTTCCGCTCTTTCGGGATATTGGTTTGTGGGGGATTCCGGGGATTTCCGCTCTTTTGACGCGGATTTCCGCTCTATTGACGCCGATTTCCGCTCTTTGAAGCGCGCAGGTTTTAATCAACATTGGCTCTATTTCCGGCCGTTTCCAGACACGGGTCACAGCACTGCAGTGGCTGCACGTCCAAGGTCCAGTTCTGGATGCGTGTCGACAAAGAGATTGGAGAATTTAGGTGTTTTTCATGGTTTTAGAATCGGGTTTTCGAGAGTCGAGAGATCACGAGAAACCCATTAAAGGAACTGTAAAAAAAACAATCGTTCTTGCTTTTGACTAATCTTAATAGAACTCGTGCGCTCCTTACAACTCTATGAACAATACTATTAAGAGCACTCCCATACTCCGTAATCGGTCTCATGACACCTTAGCTAATCCTTTAAGACTCTGTTAACGCCTGGTCTGGACTCATCACTCCTTCCTCACTGACAACCTACTCAATCGATAAACAAGCAGCATTGGCTAGGGAGGCCGGCGCTCGCGCAACATTCCAATCAAGCCGAACCTGAAAGAATGGCTCGCAACACACTTCGGAAACCACAGAAAAACGCTCTCACAAAACCTTGCGATGGCAGGTATTTCAAGCGTTCCGCACATTTCCGCTCTGAGTGGCCGAAAACGACTTTTTCATCTCACAAACATTTTTCTCCAGAAGAACTCTTATTCTGCAGCAAAGGGTTTGGCAGGTAAACCCTAAACCCTAAAACCGAAACCCGAAACCCGAAACCCGAAACCCTAAACCCTAAACCCTAATCACGCCAGCCCCCGGCTGCAACCAAACGCACAAGAAAAGTCGAACCCCATTCCCCGAAACCCCCCTTGAAATCCAACCCTAAGGGTCCATGTACCTATATAGTATTCTTGGGCCCTAAAGCTACTATATGGGGGACCCCTTTAAGGCCCAAGTATATATCATATAGGTAAGTCGAAATACTCGCCCGCCTCCCCCACCCCTGTATATTTTGGGTTTAGGGTATAGGGTTTAGGGTGAGAAGATTGGAGGAATAACAAGAATGCTGGCATGGGCCGGGCGTCGACATGCAACTGAAGCGGATCACACCACCGGTGCGGATGGAACAGATCTGCAATTTTCAGGACCCGACGCTGGGTTGCTTGGTAGGCTTCGTACAACAACGTGAGGCAGCCTTCTTTCCGGGAAAACCCTAATATCCCTAAACCCCAAACCCTAAACCTTGTACCAGAAGCCCCAACCATGCTTGTTCCGCTTCTTGTCCGAGTTGGCGATGCGTCGTTCTTCTGGTGACAACACCACGCCATGCCACAGCCCACCCCAAACATCCCCAAAATATCGCGTAGTGCCTGGGAATTTGGGGTTTAGGGTTGTGCTGTGAACACTAAAGCCCAAGCACTCTAAGCCCTACACCCTGAAGCCCAAGCCCCCTGAGCACCCTACACCCCAACACCCCAAACCCCCCCCCCCCCAAAACAGCCCACAACACCCCAGCGCACCCCAACACACCCGACACGCTCCAAGATTCTCTAAACACCCCCGAAACACCCCCCCCCCCCCCCCCCCCCAAAAACCCCCAAAGCCACCCCACCCCCTCCCCCTGAAAAGCACCCCCCAACACGCACCCCAAATCACGCACTCCGAAGCGCAACGAACGCGGAGGCTTGCGCCTTCGTCTACTTGCTCATCGCTGTCTGGCTCAGCCCACGCCTTGGTCGTGGTATCCCAAACGGCTCATCCCCAGGTGTTGGGTTTAGGGTCTAGGGTTTACGGTTTACGGTTTAGGGCTTAGGGCTTCGGGCTTAGGGTTCAGGGTTCCGGACAAGTCGAGTACATGCGGGGGGGGGGGGGGGGGGCTGCTCCAAGGGGGTTAGGGTGCAGGGCTGAGGGTTCAGGGAATCCAGAAGTCTTCATAGAAGAATACTCCTGAGATCTGTACTTCCCCGCCAAGGGTTTAGGGTGTAAGGTTTAAGGTTTAGGGTTTAGGGTTTAAGGTTTAGGGTTTAGGGTTTAGGGAGTTTAGGGGGTTTAGGGTTTAGGGTCTAGGATCCTAGTTCAGATGGGTGGCAGTACTCTTCTAAACCCCTCAAACCCTAAGCTTCACTGCGATCCCATGATCTCCATGGTCCAAGGCATCCGAAACCCTAAGGCCCAAAAGCCCTCACACCCCTGAATCCTAAACCCATCACCCTCAAATCTAAAAGCCCAAAGACACCCGAATCCCCAAACCCTAGACCCTATCCCTAAACGCAAGCCCTGAACCCTAAACCCGAACCTCTTAACACTGAACCCCAAACCCCATCCCTAAACCCTTATACCGCAACACCCAGGTATGCACGCGTCCATCGCCTCGCACAGCTTCGGCGTAGCAGCCCCGGCACCTTCCGGGACATGTCTAAACCCTAAACCCCAAACCCTAAACCCTAAACCCTTGTCAAAACCCTAAACCCTAAGCCCAAAGCCCTAAACCCCTAAACCCTAAAGCCTTCGCTGGATGGTGGCGTGCAACACGGCAGCTGAGACCTCTGTCGCCTCGATCAAGAGGGAGTGGACGCTCGTGCACAATCGCATGTAAAGGTGGTCTGAATCTGCAAAAGCCTAAACCCTAAACCCTAAACCCTAAAAACCCTAAACCCTAGATTCAGGCTTCGGGTGTGGACGTTGAGGTGGTGAGGGGAAAGGATAGGCACCGGCGTATCGGGAGGTGACTAATGGGCACCTATAAGCCTTCAGCCCTAAACCCTAAACCCTGAACCTTAAGCCTTCAACCCTCTACGCCAGCACGGAGTCCCGCCCCCTTAGGAGCTCCTGCGTGCTGCGAGTGCTCCGGCGTTTAGGGTTTAGGGTTTAGGGTTTAGGGTTTAGGGTTGAGGGTTTAGGGTTTAGGGTTTAGGGTTTAGGGTTTAGGGTTTAGGGGCCGCGAGGGAGGGTGGATCAGTGCTGGCCCGGTATGGGCTTTTCAGCAGAAGCATGGTACAATTCTTGCTCTCCAGCTGGCGAGGAGCCGCGCCCACATGGCGTGTGAACTGCTCTGATCCTGTTTTGAGGTGCCAGACCCGGCCAGCCACGCAGAGGTTTAGGGTTTAGGGTTTAGGGTTTAGGGTTTAGGGTTTAGGGTTTAGGGTTTAGGGTTCCAACTTTGGAGGCCTTTGCAGGGTTGGGAGACATTGCAAGGGGGACCTCGTGCGGATGCTAAGATGTGAAGACTCCAGGGCTGATGTGGGGTTTAGGGTTAGGGTTTAGGGTCTAGGGTTTATGGCTTTAAAGGGCAGCACGAACAAGATGGACACCCGAGATGAGTTGCTAAACCCCACATACCGCGCGCCTCCGCTGGCGATTTAAGAGCTTAGGGCTTTCGGGGCTTGAGGGGTGTGGGTTTTTTAAGGTTTAGGGTTAGGAGATACAGGGTCTACAAGGTTTATAGGGTTTTATCAGGTTTATAGGGTTGATGGGGTTTATGTGGGGTTGCGATGGGTTCATAGGGCTACGGGCGTATAGGGGTCTTTGGGGTACTGGCAAACGGTTGGCGGCTTGAGGGCTTTGTGTGTAGGCTTAGGGTTTTTGAGGAAGTGAATTCCACATCGTTGAAAGCTTGGTTTGGGTTTGGGGCCACGGTTTTGAATGCTTGGTTTGGGTTTAGGGCCAGTGAATTCCAGCTGTTTAGGGTTTAGGGTTTGGATTTGTACGGTTTGCAAGGTTTGTAAGGTTTGTAAGGTTTGTAAGGTTTGTAAGGTTTGTAAGGTTTGTAAGGTTTATAGGGCTTTGGGTTTTGGTTTCAAAGGCACCCGAAACCCTAATCCCTAAACCCTATAAACCTTAAAACCTTATTCCTACACCCTACACCCTAAACCCTACACCCTAAACCCTAAACCCTAAACCCTAAACCCTCAACCCTCAACCCTCAACCCTCAACCCTAAACCCTAAACCCGAAACCCGAAACCCTAAACCCTAAACCCTAAACCCACCCTAAACCCTAAACCCTAAACCCTAAACCCTAAACCCTAAACCCTAAACCCTAAACCCTAAACCCTCTCCCAATAAATACCCGTTCTTTGTTCATCCCCAAAGCCCAAAAAGCCCTAAAGCCCTGAACCCCTGCACCCCTAAACCCCTGCTGAAACCCTGGTAAGCCCTGAACCCCCTCCCCCCAAAAAACAAAAAACGAAATATAAATATAAATAACAAGGTGCGCCTCCTCACGCGCTTCGTGCGCCTGCCCATCCCCAGCCCCGCGCAGATTGCCTCGATCAGTGGGGGCCCCGAGGTTAGGGGTTTAAGGGTTCAGGGTTTAGGCTTCAGGGGTTAGGGAGTAGGGTTGCCTCAACCCTAAACCCTAAATCCTAAGCGCACATCGTAGGGTCTAGGACTGATGTTTCAGAGTTTCACAGGGGTTTTGGGGGAGCGTTCGGGGTTTGGATTGTCCGCGCTTCTAGGGTGATAGGGTCCATAGTTTGAGATGTTCCCCCTTATACTAACAGTCCTCAACAGGGATTATAGTACCCCCCCCCCCCCCCATTCAATCCTAACCCCCCCCCCCCCCCTAATTCAATCCCTACTCAGGACTGTTAGTACCAGGCAAAACATCCCAATCCATAGTGTTTCTGGGGGTGGATAGAGCGTTTTGGGGCTTTTGAAGGGCGTTCAAGCTGAAGGCTTGGGATTTAGAGGGTTTCAAGTTTTAAGTTTGGTTTGTTGTGGTGGCCGGGTTTAGGGTTTAGGGTTTAGGGTTCAGGGATCTGCAAAATCAGGAATTTGCACAGCTAGGGGGTGGCGGGGTCTAGCGGGAATGCTTCTGCCAAAGACTACTCGGGAAATGCGGTTTCTCTCGCTGAAGAAGCGTATCTGGGAAGGACACCCCTGGTAGCTCTCCGGACTTCGTTTTTAGAGATCGCGAGGGCCCCTACACGACACCGATGAAAGTAGACCCTGAAGATAAGGTTCGTACCCAAAACACTAAGCTTAAACCCGAAACTTGGGTTTACCCAGATGGTTCTTACCCAAAACACTAAGCCTAAACCCGAAACTTGGGTTTACCCAGATCTTGTATAAGAATCATACTCAGGTGATCTCTACTTGGAGGCTTAGGGCTACTTATAACCCCACTTCTGACTGTACTCATAGGATAGAAGTAGTCTCCCCAAAACCCTAGACCCTAAGCCCTAATTTGCCCTAAACCCTAAACCCTAAACCCTAAACCCTAAACCCTAAACCCTAGACCCTGGACCCTAGACCCTAAACCCTAAACCCTAAACCCTAAACCCTAAACCCTAAACCCTAGACCCTAGACCCTAGACCCTAAACCAAATTGGGGGTTATAAGTAGGCTGCTTGGGTTCATGGCATGATAGGAAGTGTCGGAGGCCAGGCTGTATGAGGTAACGTAGAGGTTCCATGATGGGGTTTAGGGTTTAGGGTTTAGGGTTTAGGGTTTAGAGTTTAGGGTTTAGGGTTTACGGTTTAGGGTTTCGGGTTTAGGGTTTAGGGTTTAGGGCTTGGGGTTTACTATACCAATATTCCCCTCCAATAAAGCCGCCCCCCAAAGCCCTATTCTCATAGACAGGCAGCCGCATGCGCTCTGCAAACCCTGTGCAGTATACACCCTCGAAATCACAGGGGCTTAGAGTAGGAGCTTAAATTCAACTCCGTAATCAGGGAACCACCTAATGCATTACTATGTACCCTTATCTTGGCAACTGGAGCTCCAAATTCCCCTTGTGCTGTCTGCTCCCTATACGAGAGAAAACATAAGAAACAGAACAAAAAGCTTAAACCCTTATTAGCCCCTAAGCCCGAAACCCGAAGCCCTAAACCCTAAGCCCTAAACCCTAAACCCTCACCCCCCCAACCCTCAAGGGTTTGCTTTTCCCTATGTTACTGGGAATCCTAGGGCCTGCAACCCTGAAGCTTGAGTTCTTGTTTAGGGTTTAGGGTTTGGGGTTTGGGGTTTGGGGTTTAGGGTTTAGGGTTTGGGGTTTGGGGTTTGGGGTTTAGGGTGGGGAGGAAAGGTGGTCTTTTGGGGATTGCTTCGTAAACATCCCACCAGGTTTTTGCGCATATTCCTCATATTTGTTGAATAACAGTGATTCGTATGCTACATAGCGATACGTGGATGTGGATACGTGCATATATGTTTATAGCAAAAGATATATGAAGTAGGGATTATATTTCTTGTATCCCCAAAAGGACACCCAATATATACACTCACCAATACTTTAAAGGAACCTTATATACACTCACCAATAACAATAATATCAATCCTGCTTCATATTTATAATATATATATATATATATATGTCTGTGTATATACACAACTGAGAGGTTTTGTGTGCTCAGTTTCCTACCTCCGGCTGATTAATCGCAAATCTGGCGCCGAGGTAGTCGCCTGGCGGATTTCGAGGCTCAAGGTCTCGAGAACGTCTTGAGGCTCCGAAGAAGTTTCGGGCTGTGGGGCACAAGAGTTTGAGGGTCTTAGGGTCCAACAAGTTTGCGCGCTGGGATTTAGCGCTTTATGTTTCTCATTTCAGGGATGTGTTTAAGATATCCACCCCCGACCTCCCGATTTGTCTTGAGTCTAGGGTTGAGGAGTTTCGGGTGAGGCTTTTGAGGGCTGTATACCCTAAACCCCGGGTGAAAATGCCTCAGGGTGTAAGGGTGCTGCGTCTTGCGGGTGTTCCAGAATCTCTGGCCATTTAGGGCTTCAGGATGGACCCCTTTTTTGTGAACAAAGGCGCGCCTGTCTAAAACCCAAAACCTAAGCCGTGAGCGAAGCGCCACACGTGAGACACCACACCTACAGCCCGACACCTGAACCCTTAAACTGGGTTTAGGGTTTAGGGGTTTAGGGTTTATAGGGTTTCGGGTTTCGGGTTTAGGGTTTAGGGTTTACGGTTTTGGGGCACAACTTCCCGAACCCAACCCCTTTTCAATTCTCCCCGAAGGCTGCACCTGAAAATCCCTGCACAACCTCAAAGGGCCTACTGCCAGATCGGCTACGTATACTGGAGGGCTATCTTCTTTGTGGTGCTTTACTGTAACTTTACATCTTTAGCCTTGTTGGGTTTATTGGGTTTCTTAATAAGGCAGCTAAAAGTTTGATTTTTTACTACCCTCCTAAGTGCAGCCAAGGCCTTCTGCCAGATAGGCTACGTATACTGGAGGGCTGTCTTATCTTACTTCTTAGGTACTTCCCTCGGAGGACCTCTACACCTGTGCACACATGGCCTGTCCTAGAATCCTGAGGGTCCATGTACCTACATGGTATATACTTGGGCCCTACAGCTAATATGTGGGAACCCTCTTAAGGCCCAAGAATATAAGCTTCAATCAAGCCCCGAGCCTTAAACCCTAAACCCGGTATGATTACTAATAGAATTCCCTTGTGCTTCCTTGATAATACACTATAACAACCCCCCAAACACCCTACTAAACCCTAGACCCTAAACCCTAAACCCTGGCCCTGACCCGAAACCCTAAACCCTAAACCCTAAACCCTAAACCCTAAACCCTAAACCCTAAACCCTAAACCCTAAACCCTAAACCCTAAACCCTAAACCCTAAACCCTAAACCCTAAACCCTAAACCCTAAACCCTAAACCCTAAATCTAACGGGCTGTCGCCCACAGCCGGGCACGCCCACCAGTAGCAGGACAACGGCAGCAAGCACAGCAGCAACAACAACAACAACAACAACAACAACAACAACAACAACAACAACAACAACAACAACAACAACAACAACAACAACGCAAACACCGTGGAGGTGTTCATGTTCAGAAACACCGTGGAGGTGCATGGCCACACTGTGGAAGTGTGCATGTACAGTTTTCACGTTCGCAAACACCGTGGAGGTGTTCATGTTCAGAAACACCGTGAAAATCATGGCCACACTGTGGAAGTGTGCATGTACAGTTTTCACGTTCGCAAACACCGTGGAGGTGTTCATGTGCAGGATCGTCAGCACCTTACTCAGCCAATAGTTGAACATTAGACGCGCGCGCCGTTGTTTGTGGTTGGGGGCCAGGGTGCGCATCATCGAGGCTTCGTTTCTCTTTGGGGACCCGGGGGGCGAGCATCAGCAGCATCAGCGTCTCCGGAAAGGGTTTCGGGCGGCAGGATTTCGAAGGATGCTGGCATAACTCCATAACATGGCACTCGACATGCGCGCACACGCGCGCGCGCGCGCGCGCGCCCTCGCGCGCGGGTGGGAACTGGTGCGTTTTCCGCGCCTGCGCGCGCGCGCGCGGGAACTGGTGCGCGGGGGCGCGCGCGCGTATGCGCGCATGTCGAGTGCCATGTTATGAAGTTATGCCAGCATCCTTCGGAATCCTGCCGCCCGAAACCCTTTCCGGAGCCGCTGATGCTGCTGATGCTCGCCCCCCGGGTCCCCAAAGAGAAACGAAGCCTCGATGATGCGCACCCTGGCCCCCCACCCGGCCGCATCAGCGGCTCCGGCCTCCAGGCATGCATGGCTTATAGGGGCATATGCCGGCCTCAAAACGGAAATGTCCGTAACAGCACGAAAACCACGGTATTTACAGCGATTTCTGTGTTTTCCAAGCTCTCAGCCGCATCCGAAACCCAAAACCCAACCCGCTGATGCTCATGATGCGCGCTCTTGTGGGGGTCCTTTGGGGTGGCCAATGCCACCCAAAAAAACATCAACAACGCGTATTTGGCCAAAGTTGAAAAAGAGAGTCGATGATGCTCTCCGGGGTCGTTTTTGGGACCCCCCATGGGGCGCCCAAAAAATGCGTCCAGGAGCCCAAATTCGGCAGGAAATAGCGCGTTTTTCGCGATAAAAATTGTACCTGAAACATGATGCCCTTCGGGAGCCGCATTTGGAGCCGGATGTTCGGGAGCCAACCGGGTCAGCGGCATAACGCCCCCCCCGGGGTAGCTAAAGCTAGGGCTGGCGCCTAATGGCGTCGGACCACGGGCGTGCCCGGATTTAAGAGCCTCCGGCTCAAGCCGCCGACCCCGCTGGAGCATAGTTGAAAGGTTTAAACGCGCTCGTCAGCTCAAAGGATGCCAAAAGTTGATTTGCTTGAGCCTCTGTGAAACGTTGGGGGGGGGGGTAGGGGGTAGCACCAGGACCCAAACAGGAGCTGAAGCCAGCTTGAAGGAGGGCAGCCTAGGGGGGGTAGGGGGGGGGGGGGGGGGGGGGGGGGGGGGGGGGGGGGGGGGGGGGTGGGGTTTTTTCCCAAAGTGCCCCCTATGTCCTGTGCGAAACCGCCTATGGTCCGTGAGTTTTTGCGGTGTGGGTGGCCTGGCACTCCATGGAAAAGCTGCCCGGGTACCCCCCCCTACCCCCCCCCCGCGTTTTGGGGGGGCAAGGAGGGAAAGAGGGAGGTTTTCACCTCCTTTTCCCATCCAACACGCCGCCAGGGTCGGCGGACCCTCAACCCTAAACCCTAAACCCTAAACCCTAAACCCTAAACCCTAAACCCTAAACCCTAAACCCTAAACCCTAAACCCTAAACCCTAAACCCTAAACCCTAAACCCTAAACCCTAAACCCTAAACCCTAAGCCCTAACCCCCGGCCTAAACCCTAAACTCTAAACCCTAAACCTTTGCCCTATGCCTTTCTCCCTGGAGGGCTTGGGCTTAAGGGTTTCCAGGGGGGGTTAGGGGGAATCAGGAGTTCAGGGGTTGGGGTTGTGGGTTTAGGGTTCAGGGTTCAGGGTTTAGGTCCAGGATTGCAAGTGACCGGGTTTGGGTTTTGGGGTTTAGGCTTGCAAGTGTTTAGGGTTTAGTGTTTCTGACTTCGACCAGAGTTTGGATCATGGAAACCTGCCCAGCTGCTCGGCGACGTTCAGAAATCAACCCCTCAGGGACCCCTAAACCCTAAACCCTAAACCCTAAACCCTAAACCCTAAACCCTAAACCCTAAACCCTAAACCCTAAACCCTAAACCCTAAACCCGTCCACAGCCTAGAGGTCAAGGCGTAGAATGGCCGACCTGGCACCTGGATTTCGGGCCATGCTTCGTGGGTTGTCTCCAGAAGAACGGAAGGTCCTCCGTCAGTGCCTTGACGAATTTGAGGGCCCCACTGCCGGCCGACAGTTCACGGTCTGTGGTCTCGATGGTTCAGAAGTGCAGCTTCCTCTTGAAGACAACATGACTGCGGAAGACTTGCGCAAGAGCATCGCGGGAAGGATCGGCTTGCGGTTAGGTGGCGTGCTTGCCATGGCTGCTGGCGGCAATGCCCTGGACGATTCCAAGCCGCTGTTGGAGCAAGTTCAGGGCAACGTCATCACTTATGTGGTTCAACAGGTTGCCTTTGCCATATTACTATGTTTTCCCTTGTTTTTTGAGTGCAAGAGAGAACCTTCTCTTGGATTTTTTAATAAGAGGGTTTTGAGGGGCCAACCTAGGCTTCTGCAGGGCACGCAGCCGATGCGCTTCTGCGATCCATTGACGGCCAACGCGTGAGCGTGATGGACGCACATGCAAAGGACGCAATCTCTTCGTTGAAATTGCAGCATCGAGAGTGTTGAACTCCCTAGAGGTCTGCAGTCCTTGAGCTTCGAATGTTCTTTCAACCAAAGTTTGGACAATGTGGCCTTGCCTGGCAGCTTGCAGTCCTTGAGCTTCGGATCCGATTTCAACCAGAGCTTGGAGAATGTGGCCTTGCCTGGCAGCTTGCAGTCCTTGAGCTTCGGAACGTTGTTCAACCAGAGCTTGGAGAATGTGGCCTTGCCTGGCAGCTTGCAGTCCTTGAGCTTCGGACGCTATCTCAACCAGAGCTTGGAGAATGTGGCGTTGCCTGGCAGCTTGCAGTCCTTGAGGCTCGGAGACAGCTTCAACCAGAGCTTGGAGTATGTGGCCTTGCCTGGCAGTTTGCAGTCCTTGAGCTTCGGAGAGTCTTTCAACCAGAGCTTGGAGAATGTGGCCTTGCCTGGCAGCTTGCTGTCCTTGAGCTTCGGGGACGGTTTCAACCAAAGCTTGGAGAATGTGGCGTTGCCTGGCAGCTTGCAGTCCTTGAGGCTCGGAGACAGCTTCAACCAGAGCTTGGAGTATGTGGCCTTGCCTGGCAGCTTGCAGTCCTTGAGCTTCGGAACGTTGTTCAACCAGAGCTTGGAGAATGTGGCCTTGCCTGGCAGCTTGCTGTCCTTGAGCTTCGGACGCTATCTCAACCAGAGCTTGGAGAATGTGGCCTTGCCTGGCAGCTTGCAGTCCTTGAGCTTCGGGTATTGCTTCAACCAGAGCTTGGAGAAGGTGGCCTTGCCTGGCAGCTTGCAGTCCTTGAGCTTCGGAACGTTGTTCAACCAGAGCTTGGAGAATGTGGCGTTGCCTGGCAGCTTGCAGTCCTTGAGCTTCGGACGCTGTCTCAACCAGAGCTTGGAGAATGTGGCGTTGCCTGGCAGCTTGCAGTCCTTGAGCTTCGGAACGTTGTTCAACCAGAGCTTGGAGAATGTGGCCTTGCCTGGCAGCTTGCAGTCCTTGAGCTTCGGACACTATTTCAACCAGAGCTTGGAGAATGTGGCCTTGCCTGGCAGCTTGCAGTCCTTGAGCTTCGGGCATCGCTTCAACCAGAGCTTGGCGAATGTGGCCTTGCCTGGCAGCTTGCAGTCCTTGAGCTTCGGAGAGTCTTTCAACCAGAGCTTGGAGAATGTGGCCTTGCCTGGCAGCTTGCAGTCCTTGAGCTTCGGATCCGATGTCAACCAGAGCTTGGAGAATGTGGCCTTGCCTGGCAGCTTGCAGTCCTTGAGCTTCGGAACGTTTTTCAACCAGAGCTTGGAGAATGTGGCCTTGCCTGGCAGCTTGCTGTCCTTGAGCTTCGGGGACGGTTTCAACCAGAGCTTGGAGAATGTGGCGTTGCCTGGCAGCTTGCAGTCCTTGAGCTTCGGAAAGTTTTTCGACCAGAGCTTGGCGAATGTGGCCTTGCTAAGTGGGCTTGTGCGCTTGGATGGTAGGGGTGTTTCTGTTGTTGTGCACGCGTCTGGTCACAAGAACGGCAGCGAGCTCTGAAGTCGAAATCAATCCGGATGCCTTCAATTTCAGGGGGCTTCTAGATCCCACACCCTACCCCTTCAAGGTCAACCCTAGTTTAGGGGTTGTGTTTTTTTCTTAGGGTTCTGATGCATGGGCCCTTGGGTTGTGTAGGGAACATGTAAGGGTACATCGGGGGTTTAAGGGCCCATACTAAGGGACCATGTAACTACCCTGAGATTTGTTTTTGCGTGGGGCCCGGCTTTCGAAGGAGCATGTTGCGTGTTGTGGCTTACTCGTTCTCAATCAAGAGTAGCTCAGGAAGTAGGTGCCCTAGACAATCCCTTAAAGGGTGCTATATAAAGGGGGGGGGGGGGAGGGGGGGGGGGGGGGGTTTAATCAGTAAAGGTACCTCCAACCCCAAACACAAAACCCAAAACCCCAAACCTAAACCCAAACAACCCTAACCCTCAACTCCCACCCTCACCCTCAACCTCACCCTCAACCCTCAACCCGAACCCTAACCCTACCTCAACCTCAACAACCCTCAACTCAACCCTAAACCCAACCCTCAACCCTAAACCCTAACCCCTAAACCCTAAACCCTAAACCCTAAACCCTAAACCCTAAACCCTAAACCCTAAACCCTAAACCCTAAACCCTAAACCCTAAACCCTAAACCCTACCCTTCCAGGGAGGCGGAGGCGTAGAGCATGGGGCCTAGGCCGGTGCCCTGGGCAGTTGCTTTCCCCAAGATCTAAGGGTAAACGCCCTAAACCCTAAACCCCAAACCCTAAACCCTAAACCCTAAACCCTAAACCCCAAACCCTAAACCCTAAACCCTAAACCCTAAACCCTAAGCCCTGCCCTACGTCCGTAAGCGCAGGCTCCCTGTCTTGCACGAGGGCAACTCCTGGCAGCTCCCGACTCAGCCGGCCTGGTCCCCATGGGCCGAGGGCTTCGGGTAGGGTTTAGGGTTTAGGGTTTAGGGTTTAGCGTTTAGGGTTTAGGATTTAGGGTTTAGGGTTTAGGGTTTAGTGTTTAGGGTTTAGGGTTTAGGGTTTAGGGTTTAGGGGGTTTAGGGTTTAGGGGGTTTAGGCTTTAGGGGGGTTAAGGTTTAGGGTTTAGGGTTTAGGGTTTAGGGTTTAGGGTGTAGGGTTTAGGACCTGCTTATTCCTAAAGTACTCTGGAGTAGCCGCCGCAAAGAATCTAAACAGCCAAGAAGGGTTTGAGATTTGTTTTTCCCCTTATACTAACAGTCTTTTATAGCAATGAGAGTCTTATAATCCCTATGAAGGTTTGTTAGTATAAGGGGGAACATACTGGGGGAACATCCCAATAAACCCTAAACCCTAAACCCTAAACCCTAAACCCTAAACCCTAAACCCTAAACCCTAAACCCTAAACCCTAAACCCCCAAAACCCTAACCCTTGAGAGGTGCCGAAGCCTTGCCCCGAGAGAGCCAGTGCCCTCAGAGCATCCCGAGACCGAGGAGCCCTCGGCTGCCGGCAACGCAGGCGAGCCCTAAACCCTAAACCCTAAACCCTAAACCCTAAACCCTAAACCCTAAACCCTAAACCCTAACCCCTCTGGGAGTCCGAAGCCCTAAGCCCTATAACTCTAGGGCCGAACCCCTAAACCCTAACTTTCGGGCCGAAATCCTAATTCCTAACCCTAAGGGTCCATGTACCTATGTAACATTGTCTTGGGGCCCTATAGCTACTATATAGGAACCCCTTTAAGGCCCAAGTATCTACCATATAGGTACATGGACCCCTAAACCCTAAACCCTAAACCCTAAACCCTAAACCCTATATAGGTACATGGACCCTTTGGGTAAAATCCTACAATCCCAAAACCGAATTCAAGCCTCGGCTCCCTTAGCATTTTGAAGCTTCCCTGGGCCCCAGAAAGCACATTTGGGTTTAGGGTTTAGGGTTTAGGGTTTTTAGGGGCTTTTTCGGTGCCTCCTCGAACCGAGTAGCGCCAAGGTCAAACCCCTAAACCCTAAACCGCATCATCCGCTCGAGGTGCGATGTTCTTGCAGCCTTGACCTAAACCCCTACACCCCTCGACGCCTCAACCCTTCAGGGTCTAGGGTTTAGGGTTTAGGGTGGAACCCAAAACCCCCCTAAACAAAAAAACTCCAGAACCTCCAAACCCTAAAACTGGAACCCCTGTCTACGCCCCTTACACCTCCAACCCTCAGGCCCCAAAACCCGAAACCACAAATCCTAAACCCTAAACCCCTGAGGCCCCAAAACCCTAAACCCCGACAGCCTCAACCCCCAAACCCCTGAACCCTAAACCCCTACAGCCTTAACCCCCAAACCCCTAAGCCCTGAACTCTAAACCCCTAAAGCCTTAGCCCCGAAACCCCTAAGCCCTGGAACCCTAAAACCCTAAAGCCTTAACCCCCAAACCCCTAAACCCCAAAACACGCTCGCAACGCGGTAGGCAGCGCCACCCAGCATCCCGGTGAAGCCCCCAAGGCTGGCGGTGAAGATTCTTAGGGTTTGGAGTGTTTAATGCTTC
The DNA here is from genome assembly GCA_905221605.1 of Symbiodinium natans. Taxonomy (NCBI): domain Eukaryota; class Dinophyceae; order Suessiales; family Symbiodiniaceae; genus Symbiodinium; species Symbiodinium natans. The sequence goes on along the minus strand of CAJNDS010002200.1, from coordinate 557,351 downwards.
GAGTTTAGGGTTTAGGGTTTAGGGTTTCCGGGGTTTAGGGGTTGGGGGTTTAGGGGTTTAGTAGTATTCTATAGGGTCCAAGACAGCGGAATTGTTGGGGGTGAAGTACCCTGAAAGCCCTCCCTATGGTTATAGACGTGGACGAAGCCGTGATCATGGCCCAGGAAGAGCTGGTATGTGTGACTTCTGCGTACCTGTCTCATACAGCAGTGATGGCAGACTTCGTCGATACGAACAGACGCGCAGATGATAGATGATTAAATTGCACGAGCTTCTCATGCTGCTTGAGCATGCGGGCGCGAACGCCAAAGATTAGCTCGCCGCCCCTGGTCCGCTCCACGCTCCGACTACCCGACTGCTGCCGCCCGCCGAAGCCTGGTCAACCCAACCCAAATTCAAAGACTCGATGCCAGGCCCCGACGAAAGAAATCAACACCCCAAACCAAACACCGAATGCACATCACAACCCTGGACCAGACATTCGGGTGACGGCCTATAGGCCTCGGCGAAGCACAAAAGGAAAGGTGGAGGACACACCCTCAGAGCGAGCGGCTGTTCGCCTACTACGGAACTGAGGCTTCGGGGTCGGTGCAGCAAAGCATGCGGAGCAGCCTCCTCGGTCGGCAGCCGCCGAAGGACCGCTCGCGCGTTATGGCCCTGCAAGGCAACGGAGGCAAGAACGACGGCGGTGGCCAGCGCAACCATGTGGGGGTTTTCGAAATTCGGGGTACCTTGTTTGGGTCTTAATTATAAGGGAACCCTACTATTTGGCGTCCATAAATTTTCGTAAACCCCCATAATGTAGTCGAGTTGTTTCCACTGAGCCCTAAACCCGCAAGGGGTTGTTAAAGCAGGTGGCAGCCATATAGGCCTTCCCTGTAACCCCCAGACCCATACAATCCATAAATCCCTAGTCCCTCAGAAGCCCCTAAACCCGAAGCCCATAAACAAACCAAAACTACTGACTAAATCCTAAAGCCTAAACTCCCTAAACCCGAAGTCCTGAACCCCAAGCCCTAAACCCTAAACCCTAAACCCTAAACCCTAAACCCTAAACCCTAAACCCTAAACAGGCGCATCCTGAAGAAATCCTCCCGCCAGGCCCTGGGCCCGCCCGTGCCGGAGGGCAACCACAGAAGCAGTGGCGCAGGCAGGCGCTTAAGTTTAGGGTTTAAGGTCTAGGGTTTAGGTTTTAGGGTTTAGGATGTTGGGCTTGAAGTTTAGGGTCCGTGCTTTTTTGCGTTTAGGGTTTAGGGCATAGGGTTTAGGTTTTGGCGTTTGGGGATCAGTGTCTCAAGTCCATGGGTGCAGGGTTAGGGTTTTTGGGCTGATGGTGTTCATGGATCAGCATTTTTCACATCTGTGCGATGTAAAGCATAGAAACCCTAAACCCAAAGCCCGAATCAAATCCTAAACCCTAAACCGCTGAAACATGCGCCCACCCACTGGTCCCATGCCATCGGGTACATCAACATGAATCCAACGACACACATAAAAGAAGGCCAAAGGAGACACCCGATTTGGAGGCCTTCAAAGCCCTAACCCTCCAACCCGAATTCGTCAACCCTCGACCTAAAACCCTACAAGACCATCAACGCCCACAAAACCGACAGTGAGGGGGGCCCTGAAGTGGGCTGCGCACACCGAAGCGTAAACCCTAAACCCTAAACCCTAAACCCAAAGCCTAAATCCCAAACCCGAAACCCCAAGCCCTAAACCCTAAACTTTGCCCTAAACCCTACACCCGAAACCCTAAACCCTGAACCCTAAACCCTAAACCCTAAACCCTCTGTGCTCTTGCAAGGATCCCAGGCGGCGCCGCCGCCGCTGCCTGAGGCAGCCGAGGACTCCCAGAAAGCATATCTAGCACCCAGAGTAGGACGTTACCTCATGGGTTTAGGGTTTAGGGTTTAGATGCGTGCCGAGAAGGGCACGGGGCGAAATGGGCCATTCAATTGGGTTCAGTTTTTAGGGTTTAGGGTTAGGGTTTAGGGTTTAGGGTTTAGGGTAACCCCCCATAATTAAGGCTATTTAGGGATAATTAATGCTCAATTGGGGTTGTGTAAGGGGGGAACATGGCGGGGGGGGGTGGGGTAAGGTATCAGGGAACCCATGATTACCCAAAGAGCCCAATCCCCTTTTCGTAAGGAGCACGCCTTTAAAAATCATATTCAGGATCTCTGGACTTTGTGGTGCTTTACTGTAACTTTACATCTTTAGCCTTTTTGGGTTTATTGGGTTTCTTAAGAAGGCAGCTAAATATAGCTACCCTGCTAAGAGCAGCCAAGTCTAGATAATTTAAGGTAAATTCCTTAATTAAGGGGTAATGGGCTCTCTGGGGATTGCCTCTTCCAGGTTCATGGTTTATAGGGTTTAGGTTCCTCCCAGGAATCTCATAAGGCTTTCTTTGTTTATAGTAATGGTCTAACGCCTGAAACCTTGAACCCTAAGACCATAGGAACGTTCAAAACCGTAGAAGGCACTGGGCTTATGATGTTTTTTGGCAGGCCCCGACATCACGAGCCAGCGACGGCCTCCCAAGGCATTTCGCGGGAGCTCTTTGTTGTTTATAACATGCCTTTTGGTCCCCTTGTAACTGTACTATAATACCCCCCTAAAACCCTATTCTAATCATCTGGGCCCCTGTGCTATACTTCAGGATGGGGACGTTGTGGGACCGTCATGAAACTCTTGCGCACAAAGCCCGCAAGTCCTAACTCCTTAGGGTTCTGAAGGGCTCTGGGGTTTGGGGACGGGGCTGTAGCATGATTTACCGCTCCCCCTAAACCCTAAACCCTAAACCCTAAACCCTAAACCCTAAACCCTAAACCCTAGGGACCCTAAACCCTAAACCCAAAAAACAAAAAAAATCAAAAACACAAAAGCTAACGGACTGCCAAACCGAAAGCACCTACAGACTTTAGACCTCAAGGGTTTAGGGTTCAGGGTTTCGGGTTTAGGGCTTAGGGTTTAGGTCTTAGGGTTTAGGGTTTAGGGTTTAGGGTTTAGGGCTTAGGGCTTAGGGGTTTGGGTGTCAGGCTTGCAACCAAAAAACATGTGTTGTTGAGAACTATAGGGGTCGGAAGAGTTTACTAATAGTCTTCCCTTACGGCCCCCCTATAAATGAATAGGTAAAAATATAAATAAGAATACATATATATATATACAGAAATAAATATTAAACAAATATATGTATTGTCACAACCCCCCAAACCCAAACCCCTGTTGAACTTATTCAGGCCCCTATATCAGCCGACCTCAGATACGCCTTAAGTGTGCTGCCCTAGGTGCTACTCTCGGTTTAGGGTTTAGGGTTTAGGGTTTAGGGTGGACACAGCAGTGAGGGGGCCCACGATGCTTGTAGCATCTTCGTATAGGGTTCGGGGTCTAGGGTTTAGGGTTTAGGGTTTAGGGTTTATAGGGTCTGGGGTTTGAGTTTGGGGTTGAGACTTTTTTGTGCACGGTCGAGGTCTTTATAGGCCCTAAATCCCCGAAACCGTAAACCTGAAACCCGGAACCTGGTCTTTTTTTGAGAGTGCCTGCGAGAAGTTTCGGGTTGTATAAGGGGGTTCCCGAAACCTAAAACCCTGAACCCTGAACCCTGAACCCTAAACCCTAAACCCTAAACCCTAAACCCTAAACCCTAAACCCTAAACCCTAAACCCTAAACCCTAACTTACACAGAGAAATACCCACTGTTGGAGGCCCGAGGCGTTGCTGGGCAGCGGTGAGGCCGCCGCCCGCACCGGGAGTTGGGAACGTGTACTTGGAAGTTCATGGTACTTACTAACCAATTCTAACTAGGGTTTAGGGTTTAAGGTTTAGGGTTTAGGGTTTAGGGTTTCGGGTTTAGGGCTTAGGGGTTTAGGTTTTAGGGTTTAGGGTTGGGGGTTACTTATCGCTGTACTTATAACCAGATTGGGGCACTTAAGGGGCTTATAAGTGGGTTGTAAGCACAGTTCTGCTTGGTTATTCAGTACCATGAACCTGCAAGTGCTGAAGGCGGGACCCCCCTAAAAGCCCTCCAGTGGGTTTTGGGGTTTAGGGTTTAGGGATTGGAGTTTGGGGTTTGGGGTTTGCACGTAGGGTTTAGGGCGTTGAGGGTTTAGGGTTTATAGGGTTTAGGGTTGAAAGCAGGTTTAGGGCTTAGAGGGTTTAGGGCTTATAGGGTTTAAGGTGTTTAGGGGTTCTTGGTTTAGGGTTTAGAGGCCCCCATGCATGTCTCGCTGTTGTTTTTTGGTTGTTGGGGGGAGAAGGGGGGGTGGGTTGGGCTGCTGTACTTGACTATGTATAGAGGGAGGGAGGGAGTGCGAGGGAGAGAGGGGAAGAGAGAGAGAGAGAGAGAGAGCGCGAGAGACGTACTAAACCCAGATAGCCCTAAACCCTAAACCCTCGACCCTCAACCCTCAACCCTAAACCCTAAACCCTAAACCCCAAACCCCAAACCCTAAACCCTAAACCCTAAACCCTAAACCTTAAACCCTAAACCCTAGACCCTAAACCCTAGATGCCAACGAAGGTGCCCTTTGCCGGGGAGGAAGCCATGCTCCGGTCCGCCGCCGCAGCCTCTGTGGGGGTTTAGGGTTTGGGGTTTAGGGTTTAGGGTTTAGGGTTTAGGGTTGAGGGCGTATGGGGGCGTGTTGAGGTTAGGACTTTTGGGGGTTTAGGGTTTGGGGTTTAGGGTTTCGGGTTTAGGGTTTGGGGTTTAGGGTTTAGGGCTTGGGGTTTGGGGTTTAGGGTTTAGAGTTTAGGGTTCAGGGTACTGTAAGCAGCCAAAGAACAAGCTTGGTTTGGGCACCGAGGCTGGCGATCCGGCTGGTGCTTTTCGAGCTGAGCTTCAGGGGAGTCACAAGGGCTTAGCATTTGGGGTTTCGGGTTAAGGGTTAGGGTTTAGGGTTTGGGGTTTAGGGTGCTTAGTGCTTAGGGTGCTTAGGGTGCTTCGGGTTTTTTGTTGGCTTCACGGCGTAGAGGGGGTTCACGAAACATGAGCACAGCCTTCAAAAGTGGCTTTATGTTAAGTTTGAAGCCCGGAACCCTGATTCTAAACCTAAGCCCTAAACCCTCAACCCGAAACCCTAAACCCTAAACCCCAAACCCGAAACCCTAAACCCGAAACCACAGAAACCCAATAACCCTACGCCTCAATTTTAAGGGCTGCTGGGATCCTAAGACCCCAAACCCTGAACCCCAAACCCTAATCCCTAAATCCTAAACCTGAACCCTAAACCCTGAACCCTAAACCCTCAACCCTAAACCCTCAACCCTCAACCCTAAACCCTCAACCCTAAACCCTAAACCCTAATCCCTAAACCCCTGGGTCCGGAGGCAGTGCCGGGCCTCCACGTGCAGCTGTTCCGGCGACTGCAGGCGCCTCTGTGAAGCTTCGTTTAGGGCTTAGGGTTTAGGGTTTAGGGTTTAGGGTTTGGGGGTTAGGGGTTAGGGTTGAGGGTTTAGGGTTTCGGGTTGAGGGTTGAGGGTTTAGGGCTTAGGTTTAGAATCAGGGTTTAGGGTTTAGGGTTTAGGGTTTGGGGGTTTGGGGTTCGGGTTGAGGGTTTAGGGTTTAGGGTTTAGGGGTTAGGGATTAGGGGTTCGGGTTCGGGTTTAGGGTTTAGGGTTTAGGGGATAGGGGTTCGGGTTGAGGGTTTAGGGTTTAGGGGTTAGGGGTTAGGGATTATGGGTTCGGGTTTAGGGTTTAGGGTTTAGGGTTGAGGGTTGAGGGTTTAGGGTTTAATGTAGGGTTCAGGGTTTAGAGTTGAGGGTTTGTCTTGTAGGGTTCAGGGTTCTTTAGTTTTTGGCTTTGTCTTGTGGAGTTTAGGGTTTTAGGGCTTAGGGTTTGCGGTCTAGGGTTTGGGGTATTTGGTACCCTCTTAGGGTTTAGGGCTTAGGGTTTAGGGTTGAGAGTTTAGGGTTTAGAGTTTAGGGTTTAGGGTTTAGGGCTAGGGTCTAGGGTTTAGGGTTTAGGAGCAGGCAAGGGCACGAGGTTCGAATCGCACCCGTCTTTCCCTCATTCAGGGTCGTTAGGGTTTGGGGCTTCAATTGGCAGGCGACCTCGACTACGATGACAAATGGCTGCAAGTACCGAAGTGGAGCAAGCATACGCCGAGCAAGGTTTAGGGTTTAGGGTTTAGGGTTTAGGGTTTAGGGTTTAGGGTTAAGCTGGATGGACAACAGAGAGAACTCATCGTGGCAAAGCGCCGGCCTCAAGCCCAGCAACTGGAAGACACACTTTAGGGTTTAGGGTTTAGGGTTTAGGGTTTAGGGTTTAGGGTTTAGGGTTTAGGGTTTAGGGTTCTTGTGCCTTAGTCCATTTGCCGGGTTTCAACGGGCTGTGTATTTCAATGGACTATATGCATTGCATGTTTCTTGGGTGACCGAGGCTGAAAGGCTGCGACATGCCTGCACAAGAGGGTTGGACTAGGATGCGCCGTGGCGCCCTTCTTCCCTCGGGTCAAGAACCCTACATACCCACCGTGCTGGCCAGAAAAGGGCACCTCTTCTCTCATGCACCCCGGCCTTCAAAACCCCCGAGCCCTCAAACCCCACACCCCGACCCTAAACACCCCTAAATCCTAAGCTGCAAGAACTAACCCCAAGCCCTAAGCCCTAAGCCCTAAACCCTAAACCCTAAACCCTAAACCCTAAACCCTAAACCCTAGACCCTGAACCCCAAGCCCTAAACCCTAATCCTCTAAATCTATAAACCCCACACCCCCGCCAGGCCAAATGGCAGTGCTATGACGCCTACTGCCGAGTTCCGCTCTGAGGAAAATGGAATTCGCAGTCGGTTTAGGGTTTGGGGTTTAGGGCTGGGGTTTATAAGGGTTTGGGGTTTAGGGTTTGGGGTTTATAGTTTAGAGTTCAGGGCTTGGGGTTTGGAGTTTAGGGTTTAGGGTTTTTGGACTCGAAAGTGCGTGTTTGCGCAGGGAGGCGCAAGACACACACTCTCACGGCAGGCGTCGACGCCCACCCCATGCAACCGCCCAGACCTAAATACTTTCAGGGCTTGACTTTTTCTTTTAAAATTTTTCTCTCAACGCCACAGACCTCGAAACTCTGACCTCAAATTCAATACATCGTGAAATTTACGAAACGGGCTCGTTTTCAACCAGCCCTGTGGTACCCCCCACGGATGGCCCTAAACTCTCACTCCAGACCCCAAACTCTCACACCCGAACTCTGAGACTCCAAACTCTGAGACCCAAACTCTGAGACCCAAACTCTGGCCTCAAACTCTGACCTCAGATTCGAAACTCTGACTCTGACCCCGAAACTCTGACTCGGAACTCTGACCCTAAATGAACTCCGACCCCAAACTCTGACCTCAAACTCCAACCTCTGACCCCCAAACTCTGAAACTCTGACCCCGAACTCTGACGTCAAACTCTGACCTCAGACTCCAAACTCTGACCCCCAAACTCTGACCTCACACACTGACCTCAGACTCCAAACTCTAACCCCCAAACTCTGAAACTCTGACCCCAAACTCGGAGTTTGTCCTCTCCAGGGTTTGACTTGGGGGGGCTCCTCCAAAGACTACACCCCCAAACTCTGAAACTCTGACCTCAAACTCTGAGCCCCGAACTGTGAAACTCCGACCACAAACTCTGCTCTCAAACTCTGACCTCAGGCTCCAAGCTCTGACCCCCAGACCCTGAAACTCTGACCCCAAACTCTGACCTCAAGCTCTGAACAGACTCCAAACTCTGACCCCCAAAAAATCTGAACTCTCTCCGACGCCAAACTCTGACCTCAGACTCCAAACTCTGACCCCCAAAAAATCTGAACTCTCTCCGACGCCAAACTCTGACCTCAGACTCCAAACTCTGACCCCCAAAAAATCTGATCTCTCTCCGACGCCAAACTCTGACCTCAGACTCCAAACTCTGACCCCCAAAAAATCTGAACTCTCTCCGACGCCAAACTCTGACCTCAGACTCCAAACTCTGACCCCCAAAAAATCTGAACTCTCTCCGACGCCAAACTCTGACCTCAGACTCCAAACTCTGACCCCCAAAAAATCTGAACTCTCTCCGACGCCAAACTCTGACCTCAGACTCCAAACTCT
>CAJNDS010002200.1:359286-544286 GCA_905221605.1 Symbiodinium natans | reverse complement strand
CAAATTCCCCAGCAAGAACCAGCCCTAAACGCTATGCCCTAAACCCTAAACCCTAAACCCTGAACCCTGAACCCTGAACCCTGAACCCTGAACCCTGAACCCTGAAGCTGAGGATCATGAGGTGCAGGGCTGAAGGTTTGGGGGGCTCGAGGGTTTAAGTTTCTAGGGTTCAAGGGGAGGTGGCTGACATGTCAAGACCCTAAGCCCCTAAACCCTTCAATTCGGATGCAGGGTTTAGGGGACGAAAGGAGGGACCCTTTTAAGAGACCTGTGGCTACTTGGGCTTGTTTTGCGTTTCGGGGGTTTCCGGGCTTCTGTTTTTGGGCTGAGTCGTCTTTTCAGGCACCAGCAGCTCTAGAGGACCTAAATCCCAAACCCAAGAAACATGCGCCCTTCAATCAACCTACACTCCGGAAACCCCCTGTGCCTTCATATTCTATAAACTCCTAAACCCCTAAAACAATGTAGAAACCTCAGGATATGCTTTGCTGGTTGTTTTCCAGTCGGCTGCCTTGGTGTGCGACCGAGCCTGTGAGATTGGAAATGGCTGGGCAGGGCGTTAGGGCTTGGGACACATTCCCCTTTGTTTGGAGGTTTTGTTGCTTCTGGACATTATTCAAGAAAATAGGTGTGCCGTGCACCCTTCGTAGTCCGAGGTTGAGTACGTACGGGGGACCCTGAACCCTAAACCTAAACCCGAAAACCCTTGCTCAAGATTCCCTTACACGTGACCTCAGCCTTCCTAACTGCGTGGGGAATCCTATACGCGGTTTAGGGATTTAGCGATTTAGGGGTTTGGCGTTGAGGGTGTAGATAGTGCATCTCATTCCTTGGGGACGAAATGAGCCCTAAAAATGGGGTCATAAACCCTATACTACTATAATTCCTATTAACTTACTGGCTCAAAACCCAACTTTTCAACTTTTTGGCTTCTTATAAGGTAGGTTATTCTGAAAGTTTCAACTTTGTTTTTCCTTGGGTTTTGGGCCATTCAGTTCAGGTATATGGACCATAAACAGGCGGTCCCAAAAGTGATCAACGCAGCAGGCCCTGAACTCGCATGCTGCCAGCGCGGATGTAGGACGAAGCATGCACAGCTCTTCCCTAGACCCAAAACCTTAAACCCTAAACGCTCGAGACCCGAATCCCCAAACACCCCAAACCTCATAGTTCTAGAAGATGTACAACCTAAACCCTAAACCCTATAAACCCTAAACCCTAAACCGTTAACACAGCCTTTTGCCGGAAGTGAACTCGAAGGGGCAGCACAAGAGCCGGGCCACATTGCATCGCCCCGCATTGAGAAGTCCAAGTATGGTAGAGGGTTTAGGGTTTAGGGTTATAGGGTTGTAGGGTTATAGGGTTTAGGGGAAAGGAGCTGGAGACCACATATCGAGTATATTTCGAGATAGACGGAAATTAGCAGCTGGTTGTTCATGTAGTTCTTTGTGCAGCCACTGCACAGTCCCTTGCGAACAAGCTGGAGAGTGAAATCTCCGATTTTCTCGGGCACCACCCTAAACCCTAAACCCTAAGCCCTAACCCTAAACCCTAAACCCTAATCCCTAAAACCTAAACCCTGGATGGAAATACGACAAGCTGCAGATCCGGGCTGGCATTTTCTCCGGATGGGTTCCCTTAAGCCCTAAGTCCCCAGCCCCTACACCCCGAAGCCCTTAAACCCCAAAATCCAAGAATCCCAGGGGTTTTAGGGCTTAGGGTTTTAAGGCACCCTCAACCTCAACCCCCTCAAAGCCGCAACCCGCCACCTAAATAAGCCTCCGGAAGCCCCTAAGCCGCCAGTCCATTGAGCCCCTGAAACCCAAAACCCTCAAGCCCCAGAACCCGAAACTCCTAAACCCTAAATTCCTAAAACCCCTAAAACCCTAGACCCTGAACCTTAAACCCTACACCCTACCCTAAACCCTACCCTTAAGAACCCTACACCCTAAACCCTCTAACCCGAAAACTAAACCCTAAGGCGGTCGCGGTGCTCGACATCTCAGGGCTCCGACGGCGGGCTTTGCTGGCGGTGCAGGTCCTTGGATTTAAGGGTTTAGTGTTGAGTGTTTAGGGTTTAGGGGGCTCCATGTACTATTTTGGGCGTATCTGGAGTCTTGTGGTTTACAGTTTTGGGGTTTTAGGGTGTACGGGTTCGCGGGTCTGCTTGGAGGTTCATGGTACTTATTTCCAATGATAACTGTACTTATAGCTGTACTTATAACCATATTAAGGCACTTGAGGGGCTTACAAGTGGGGTCAGAAGCACAGTTATAATTGGTTAGTACTTAAACCTCCAAGCGGGGTCTGGGCCTTTAAATGCAAGATCGAGGTTTTATTACAGTATGTCGCTTGGGGCCTGCTGGGACAGTACCATGGGTTTAGGGTTTTTGGTCGAGGGCTTGGGGGATTCCGGGTTTTAGGTTTTAGGTTTTAGGCTTTTAGGCTTGTCGGGTTTTAGGGGTTAGGGTTTGAGTCTCTTCGTCGTTTTGGTTGTAGGGTTTAGGCTCTTCGGTGTTTAGTGTTTAGGGTATTATTGGCGCCCTAAACCCTAGGGTTTTAAGGTTTAGGGAGTTTAGAGGTTCGGGTTTAGGGGTTGGAGGGTTTGAGCATTTAGGATTTGGGATCCAATTTCGGGTTACCCTAAACTCTAAACCCTAGGGTTTACGGTACATCTCGCGTCTGTTGTTTCCCTGTTCCTTATGAAAGTTATCCCACCTGTGAACTTTTCAGGTCCTAAAGCCAGGGCAACCCCCTCAATCCCCAAAGAACTTTCGGGTTCACAGTTCATAGGGTTCATTAGGGTTTAGGGTTTAGGGTTTAGGGTTTAGGGTTGAGGGTTTAGGGTTTAGGGTTTAGGGTTGAGGGCCGAGGGTCGCCAAAAGCAACACCTCATTTATTCACTCCCCCATTCTGATGTTGCAGTAGAACCCTAAACCCTAAACCCTAAACCCTAAACCCTAAACCCTAAACCCTAAACCCTAAACCCTAAACCCTAAACCCTAAACCCAAAGAGCCCCCCCGCCAAGAACTATTGTAGTGGTAGTGGGTTGGAGCTGCACGCCTCAGTGCGCTACGACGACCGATTCATTCCTTCCTGAATGGTGCTTGCCAATTTACCCCCTAAAGCCATGGGGTCCTTGACACATAGCTTGGCTTTGCAACCCGCCCGTCCAGAATTGTTAAAACCTCTAAAACGCCCTTGAGCCCTGGGCAGAGAGCGCCACCGAATCTGTGTACTTCAACCCTAAACCCCAAAACCCAAACCCCCCTTGAAGTGCACCATGGCATCTTTCGGCTTACAGAGCGCGTTGCCCGCAGGTGGAAGGAATAGGATTTTGGGCCTTGAAGCCCCCAAAGTTGCCTCTTGTCAGCGCGGACAAGAGCCCCCTTCGTGGCAACAAATGGCGCATGGGGTCAAGTGCAAGTGTTCGCCTTGCGGCCGGCGTGGCGCGGCGCAGGCCGTGAGGGGCAGGGAGGGCCTTGGAAGTTTTGGTCTTTGTGGTACTTTACTGTAACTTTAGATCTTTAGCTGTTTTTTGGTTTATTGGGTTTCTTAATAAGGCAGCCAAAAGTTTCATTTATCGCTTCCCTCCTGAGTGCAGCCAAGTGGTGGTTGGGAGGTTCCGGGAGGTTTGGGGTTTTCGTTGCAGGGCTTACGGGGTTTTAGTATAGGGTTTCGGGCTTACAAGGGTTTAGGGTTCAGGGTTCAGGGAGCTTATTCCGGGCTTTGCCATTGAGTTTAGGGTAGCTCTTGGCTCTAGGACACAAATGCCGAAACCCCAAGATTTCTCAATAAGTGAGGGATTAGGTTTCATAGGGTTTAAGGTTTTTTGCGGTCCAGGTTGAGGGCCCTAAACCCTAAGCATTTCTACGCCCTAAAGCCCTCCTCACTCAAACCGAACTCCCAACATCCAGCCCAAGAGCACGAAACAATCGACTGCCTCTTGTAACCCTAAGGCTTCGTGTACCTGTTTTGCATATACTTGGGCATGGGGCTACCACATAGTAGCTTAAGTGCCTAAGTATCTACTGTACAGGTACGCGGGCCCTTCAGGTCGGTTATGATAAAACCAAAGCCCTCATTGGGTTTAGCGGCTTGGTTTTTTTTTGGTTATGTGGTCCCCTTAGTAGTCGTCGTAGTAGAAGAAGTAGTAGTATGGTCCCTTACGTCATTTAAAGGGTCACATGGGTCTTGGGTTTTATAGGATATATAAGGGGGTTATTTAATGGGTCCTGAAATATAGGCCTTGGGTTTTATAGGATGTATTGGGGGTATATAGGGGGTCCGTATTTAAGGGCCCATTCTAGGGGACCATATAAGTAACGACGCTTTGAGGTTTGGGGCTTAGAGGTTTAGGGAGACATTGCCCAGAGAACTTCCTGGATTTTCTGGCAACCTGCAAGAAAGTGGGCTTTGTTTGTGGTTCTTAAGGTAACCCCAAACCCTTAACCTCGCTGAGCTCTCACTCATGCCTTACAGGATCCGAGGGAGGAGGAGGGAGGGAGGCAGCCATGGTTTTCCCTCATGTTAAAGGGGTTTTGGGTTTCGGTGTGGGCTTTCAGGGGTTTAGGGTTTGAGGGTTTTAGGGGTTCAGGGTTAAGGGGTTTAGGGGCTTAGGGTTTCAGGGATTTAGGGGTTCAGAGTTTCGGGCTCCGACCGCAAGGGTCATTGCACTCATTGTGAAGTATCCTTGCACGCTAAAGCCTTTCGACCGCCAGAGCCACCCTGACCCGGTCGCAAAGCCGGACATCATGAGCCAGCCAGCCGCGAACGTGGACTCTATGATCCTCTGCTGGGTCGTGAAGGGCCAGGCCTCCGAGTACCCTTGCTCCGTCTAGCAGAGGGAGGGACTGCCGCTACTCCAAGCTCCAGATCACCGACACCGACTTCGCCAAGCAATGCAATGCCTTCGTGAAGCAGAGGCTGACCAGACAAGCCCTCCGCCCGAAACCCTAAACCTTTCAACCCTCAAGCTCTTAACACCGTAATCCCCTAAACCCTGAACTCTTAAACCCTAAACCCTGAACTCTGAACCCTAAACCCTAAACACTAAACCCCAAACCCCAAAAACCCAAACCCCAAAAACCCTGGAGTTCTGGAGGTTGCGAAACTTGGCCGCCTAAGGGCAATTACATGGTCCCTTCATAGGGCCTTAAACTTTCTTCGAGGGTTTAGGGTTTAGGGTTTAGGGTTTAGGGTTTAGGGTTTAGGATTTATAAGGTTTAGGGTTTAGGGTATCGGGCATATACAAGGCGTAAGATTCAGTGCCCAGATTATCAGGACCAGATTAAACCTAAAGCCGAAGCCCTAATTAAAGCCTACTAAACCTGAATCCCGAACCCCTAAGCCCTCAACCCTAAACCCGATTTTAAAACCCGAAACCCTGAACCCGACACCTCAACCCGCAACCCTTGTCCCTAGACCCTAAACCCGAATCCCGAACCCTGAAACCCGAAAACCGAATCCCTAAACCCGCAACCCGAAAACCCTAAACCGAATCCGACAAAACCTGGAACACTATATAAACCCGGATCCCTAAACCCGAAACCCCAATCCCGAAACCCTAAACCCGAAACCCCCGAAGCCCGAATCCCCGAACCCGAAACTCTCAACCCTAAACCGAAAACCCTTAACCCTAAACCCGACACCCTAAACCCTAAACCCTGAACCCGAATCCCGAAGAGTCAGGCCAAGACTTGGGCACTCCGGGTTCTTCGCAACATGGAAAACCCGGGCCCCTTGAACTCAACGTCGGGGTTTGGGTTTAGGGGTTAGGGTTTTGGGTATAGGGTTTAAGGGTTTAGGGTTTAGGGTTTATCGTTTAGGGTGGGTGGGCAGATAGATAATGGCTGCGTTGAGCAGGTTTTGGGGTTTTGGGCTTTGGGTGGTTTGGGTGGTCTGGGGGTGTAGGGTGGGGGTGAAGGGGCTTAATTCTGTGTAGGGCACAGTACCCAGTACCTAGACTGTGGCTGGAATACCTTATTAGGTATTAAGGACCAGTAGGGTCACCTACAAATAGGCCCTACATGCCATTGCTGCTCTGCTCACAGCTGTCCCTCGCCCTGAAAAAACGCTGAGTTACCAGCATGTTCTACTAGACCCGAAAGATCCCAGAATCAACCCTGTCAACCTTGTAAAGGGCCTGTTTAAGGGGTTTTCGCGAAAATTCCTAAGCTCGAAACCTTAAATCCGAAATCCTAAACCTTAAACCTTTTCCCCGAAACCCTTAATTGACCCTATAAAGGGGCCTTTGTTACTCGCCATGCTGGTAGGGAGCATCCGCAAGCCCGAAAGATCACACGCGCAAGGTTGAAGCCCAAGGGCACATGATGCCGGTTTAGAGTTTAGGGATTAGGGTTTCGGGAGCGTGGACTGTACACAGCTGCGGTGGAGTCTAGGGAGTTTCAGGCGTTCAAGGGTTCAGTAATATAGACTTTAAACCCTAAACCTTAAACCCTGAACCCTAAACCCTAGACCCGGGTTTTGCTCTTTGTTGCCTGGAAGCCTTCTTTGACCATCTCAGCGGAGCTCCAGGGAGAGGGAATCTTACTGATAATGGAAGTCTGTAGAGGTAGTAGGGCCCCCAAGGTAAGCCCCATGAGCCTTACGGAATAAAGCCTGAAGCCGCACAGAAATTCCGGCCCGGCCATCGGGTTCCCAGCCCTAGTCCGAGCGCAGAGTCGCAATAGCTCGCAGAACAATCTACACCCTAAACCCTAAACCCTGAATCCTATACCCTAAACCCTAAACCCTAAACCCTAAACCCTAAACCCTAAACCCTAAACCCTAAACCCTAAACCCTAAACCCTAAACCCTAAACCCTAAACCCTAAACCCTAAAACCCTAAAACCCTGAACCCTGAACCCTGAACCCTGAACCCCGAACCCCTTACCTTGCTGGTCGCAGAGTCCACCCCCCGGGATGTGCTGAGGCCGTCTTGGCAAGCTTGCACGTAAGTATGCCGGCTGGGAAGACCGCCAGGCATCCTTGAGCTGCTGTGAACCGGGTTCTTGGGGCTGGGGGGGGGGGGGGGGGGGGGTGAATGTTTGTTGTTGACACTAAACCCTAAACCCTAAACCCTAAACCCTAAACCCTAAACCCTAAGCCCTAAGCCCTAAGCCCTAAGCCCTAAACCCTAAGCCCTAAACCCTAAGCCCTTGATACGTTTCAAGGGCTTCTCACAGAAGTGGACCCTCAGCAAGGTGAGCCCTCAATCGTGTATACACCAAGCCCTAAGCTCCCTAAACCCTAAACCCTAAACCCTAAACCCTAAACCCTTTTAAGCTTGTTGCTTGGGGAGCCCCTGCATAATCCTGATGAGTTTGGCTTAGGGCTTATCCCTAAGAAAACCGAGGGGGGGGGGGGGGGGGGATGGGGAGTGTGGTGCCCTAAGCCCTATAGGGTTTAGGGTTTAGGGTTTAGGGTTTAGGGTTTAGGGTTTAGGGTTCTCTAAGCCCCAAATACCGAAAACTGTACATCAACGCAAGCCCTGGAAACTCTAAACCCTGGATTTAAGCCCCGGATCCATAAGACCCATAAAACCCCTAAGCCCTAAATTCCTAAGCCCTAAATCCTAAACCCTAAACCCTCAACCCTATAAACCCTAAACCCTAAAACCTAAAACCTAAACCCTAAACCCAACCATTTAAGCTGCGCCACTTGATCAACAGGCACAGTCGAAGAAGCCGAAGCGCCAGGCTCGAGGTTAAGGGGTTGACGTTTAGGGTTTAGGGTGCGGAGCTGCAATTGGTATTGTAGAAAGGAGTTAGTGTTGGAAGTTGGAAGGGTTAATGAACCCGGTAATCGTATTTGGCTCAAGATGGGCTTGAACAGAAAGCCACAAGTTCAAAAAAGTAGTGCCTGGGTTCTTAGGGTTTGGTAAGGGTGTGATTTCTTCCCCCTTTCCTTCCCCCCTGGGTTGCTCTTATCCGTGTTCTTGGTTGTTTCTTGGTTCGATCTGGGAAATATAAGTTCAGGGCGATTAGGGGAGTTGATTTCCTTCCTTGGTTGTCCCCCCGTAGGTTATGAGCCCAAATTAGGTTCCCTGCGGTTAAGTGTTCTTTCAAGGTTTTGGGATCAAGAAGCAATGCCTTCTCCGAAGCGATGGCTCCAACTTGCCTCGGATGGTGGACAAGATGGTGGAGCTGGAAATGGTGCAGCTGAGTCTCTGGGTGAAAGATCGGTGTTGGAAGAGGTGATTCCCGACGCTGAAGTACATCTGGAAGAGGCCTTGGTTGCAGAAAGCCCCAATGCGGGTATGAATCCCAATAGGGATATGGTTAGCAATGCTGAAGCTGAAGGACGTGCTGTTTCTGTACCGCCAAAGCCTGGTGAAAAAAGGAACTGGGATGCGACTGGTGGCATAGATCGTGAAATGGAGGTGACTGTTTTACGAGTGTTACACAAACACGGGTACCAGCCGTCGTCTTCGACTTCGGGTCGAATGGTAGACCAAGAGTCTCAGACCGATCTGATTGGAGAAGTGCTACAAGCGACCAGGAGGCCGTTGAACAAGATCAAAAAGGGTCCATCTTCGAGTTCCCAAGGTGGTGGAAGCGGTCACAAACAGAAGGGTGCGGACGGCTTTGAAGCTGCACCTGCTGCTGAATACGCCATGGGGGAGGAGGAGATCCTACGGATGGAGGCTGAACGGTTGCGACAGCTGTCAGAAGAAGAGGACGAGATGCGACAGGTTTCTGAAAGGGACGGTTTTCGGAAAGACGAGCATCTGATCCAAGCGTGTGATGGCACAATGTGGGAATTGCACCTCCATGAAGATGGGAGACAATATTATTACTGCCTGGATACGCACGAAACCAAGTGGACATTGCCGGTGGTAGGTGAAAAGGTGAAGAGTGACGAGGTGGTTGGGTCTCCTTTGGGCAATGAGCTGGAAATGGAGGCGGCACTGGATTCTTCATCCTCTACTCCGAAGACTGAGTCTACGAGGGCATTCCAGGGTAGTGTAAATAGTTTAGGTGAAAAAGATTTTTCCTCTACTATCAGGGATAGCGGTCCTAGGGCTGATGGTGACGCCCCGACCCCGGGTTCTCCTGATGAGGAAGGGATTCCTGGGAACCAAGCCAACATCGCTGGAGCTCAACACCTGGATCGGGAAGAAACAGAAGCGCTTTCTGAGGGTGGGGCAGCGATGGAATTGGTGGATCCAGAAGAGAAAATGCCCAATGAGGTGATCGGAACTGTGTCGGCTGCAGAAGAGCGAGTGGTGGATGTGGTACCTGTTGTTCAGGAAGGTGGTCCTGGAGATTCGGAGGATGGAGAGAAAAAGTTGTGTGTTACGACTGAGGAGGTCTCTTCGTTTGGTGCCAAGAATTCTGCCATTCAAGGGGAAAAAGAAGCTTCTGGAATAGCTGGAGACACGGATGATCTGAAAAATGAGGCCTGGAGCGCCAATGATGCGCGGGTTGATGCGCCAGATATTACCTGGAGTGCGAAGGAAGCACGGGTTGAGGTGCATGTGGTGGTACGTTCCACGGGCGACTGCAACAATGGGGCGCAGGTCTCCGCAGCAGCTGATGATGGAGGTTCACAGGTGGACGCACTGGTGCAACCTGAAGTTAGCAGCGAGGAACGAAATGACAAGGGCTACACCGGAGCCAATGAGGCAGCTGTGGTCAATGATGGTGGAAATTCTCCTTTGGAGGCCATGGAACCAAAGGAGCCTGCGGTGGAAGAAAGCGTGCCTGCCGTGGATGATCGACTCAATTGCCCTGCAGTGGAAGAAGATTTGCCTGCTGCAGAAGGTGAGACAAAGGACTCCAATGATGGGTCCACTCCCATGAAGGGAGAAGCGTTGCCGTCTGGAAGTTCACCGGAAGTCGACACCGAGCGAACTACAGCAGATGAGGCAAAGCCGTTGGCGGAGAAAAAGGGAGGTCCTGAAATCCAGGAGCACAAAAAAGATGAGCTTGTGGGACTCGTGGAGCAGGACGAGCAGTGTGACCCAAAGGTGAAGACAAAGGATGCGCCAGGAGCCGATGATACAGAGATGGTTTCTGAAGAGCGTGTAAAGAAAGTGCCCCGAGCGGGAGCCTTGGAGTCACCTGGGCCACATTGCTATCAAGAGGGAGATGAGATCATGGGTCTGGTGCGCTGCATCAATGGGTATGGAGCCTTTTTGGACCATGGGGATATGAATGTATTGATTCCTGCAGAAGGGAACAATGCATATCAGTTCAAGTTTGGTGATACTGTCAATGGAACAGTGAAACGAGTGGAAGATGATGGTACCATAATCTTGGACACCTTTCTGGTTTTGGAAGAGGACGTGGAGGACTCTTCTTCGACGCTGCGGAAGTGGAAACCCAGCGGCTGGAGTACGTGGTGGACGGATTCATGGTATGCTGGTCAATGGTACCAAGATTCCAACGGTCAATGGGACTGGAAACAGGAGGAAGAGCAATCCGATGAAGAGCTTGTGGTACAGGAGTTGTCTTCTGAAGAACGAGAAGAAAGGCAACTTTATGGAGAAAAGATCTACAAAGCTCTTCTGGAGAATGGAAATGAAGAGGAAGCCTATGTTGGCAAAATTACTGGGATGCTGTTAGGTCGGCCGATGGAAGATTTACAGGAGTGTGTTGCGGATCAGGCATTCCTCAATGCGGAAGCTCGGCGCGCGTATGGCATCTTGCAAGATGATGGTTGGAAGCCTGATGGTACAGAAAGCACAGGCTTGGGGAAGTTAACCACTTTTTCCCGAAAACAGTACCACAACGCGCTTTTCGAACTGGCATGCAGAAAAAGGAGATTTTCTCGACCAGTTGTGGGTGAAGCGGTGGCAACGGTGCTGAATCAAGGGGAAGATGAGTTTTGGAACGCGCTTTGGTTGGACACCAAGCTATTTTTGCAGGAGCTTGATGGTGCAGTGCAATCCATGAGCAAAAGGGAGAACAAGCCAATGGAAGCCTACATGGATCCTGACCAGTACAAAAAGGCTTACATGACACCAAAGACGGTGTTGTCACCTGGTTACAGCAAGCTGTGCAGGTTCTTCAATAAGGGAAGGTGTCGCAATGGCGATGGGTGTCCCTATGAGCATCGTCGGTACGGTGAAGGTTGGCCAGAAGGGGGGTCAACTGATCCAAAGAATAGCCAAGAAGCTGATGATGAGGACGGGAACATCGGTGACCCTCCCACAGAGGAAGGTACAGTGGATGAGGCACAGCAGGAGCGGGAGGATTTAGCCTTCCGGGCCAAGTACAATTTTGGCAAAGGTGCATCAAAGGGTGAGCCTACGTCAGGTGAGCCAAAAGGTCGGCTGTGTCTGTATTACAATCAAGGTGGTTGTAAATATGGGACTGCATGCAGGTACCTTCACAACGATGACATAGCATTGGAAGGGACTTGGGAGCCCGGCAAATCTTGGGACAATGCTTCCAGGAAGTCACTAAGGGACGCAGGGTTCCACAATTGCTGTTTCGATTATTACCTCCGAGGACGTTGCCGGAAAGGGTTAAATTTCTGCAAGTACTCCCATGACGAGATGTCAGAGGAGCGGCTGTCGCTCCTGAAACACTTGGTACAGGTGGCCAATCAGGTCCGGTTTGAAAAAGAGAGAGGATGGGAGATTACGGATAGAAGCACGTTTCAGCCACCTGCAAGTGGGGGAGCTGAATCTTCCTCATCCTCGGCACCAAAAGCACTGCAAATGACCAATGTGTCACAAAAAGATGGTGAAAAAGGTACTCTGGATGAAGCAGAAGCTGATGAACAAAAGAATTCGGTGGCTGCATCCACTGGTACTCAGCTTCAAAATCCGGAGGAGCCAATTGAAAATTGGATGGCTCGCAACGCACACCTGTGGGTGTATACCCCTCATGTAAGTGAGGTGATGATTACGCTTGGTGTGACCAATGTGTCGGACTTGCAAGAGTTCATCTTTGTGGAAGATTTGGTTGACAAAGGGATCAACAAAGTGACCGCATGCAAAATTCTGCAATTGGTTGGTGATGTCCGATATCGCCCGGGAGGACCGGAAAAGGCAGTTCCTTCTGATGCATCTGTACGGGTACAACAATCTTCTGGGAACAAAGGGACTGGAAGAGCGGCGGTGCGAACCCTCACTCAGGTGCGTGAAGCTGAAGACTCCGGTGCAAAAACTATGCCGAGAGGTTCCTATCGGGAGCTTTTTGATAAGGTCAGGTACCGTGATGGTTGGACGCTTGCGCAGAGGTCTCCGTTGTGCGTACAGAAGCTGCGGTTGGTGGGAGTTGGAATGCCGCCGGTGAATCCACCAACGAAAAAGTATCGGTCAAGATCAAACCCTGTAAGAAGGGGAAGGCCCTTGCTGGACAAAAAACAGGTGCGACAGGTGCCACGATCTCGGTCACAACGACGAGTGCAACTGGCGGAAGTGGTGGAAAAACCGAAGCCACTGGAGCCGGTGAAACCTCGTGGTGGTTTGTCGTATCCATTCAGCAGAGCGTGGGCAGATGTGGTGGATGATGATGACCAGGCGGAGGCTTTGGTCTCGTATGCCGCTTCCTCAAGCGATTCAAGCGAGGAGGAGACCAATGCGGTACAACGCCTGAAGGAACTCTTTTTGCAAGAAAGGGATTCGTGGAGAACTGCGAGTCGTGGCAATGTTCCACAAAGTGGTTCTTCAGGCTCCAATGCTGGGCCGAAAAAATCGGTTCACCTTGGCGAAGGGCGCGACAAAGCGTCGCGGGGGGAGACCCGCCAAGAAGTGACTTCTCAAGTTTTTTCGCTACCACAACCTTCTCGTCGAGCTGAACGGTCTCAAAAAAGAACAAGGGATGGTTCAGTTATGGTTGGTTCGCTGGCGGTGGGCTCCACGGATGAGGTTTTACCTGGGCAAGGTGCTGCTGGACAGGTGAATGTCTCTGAAAGCGCTCAAGTTCTTCCTGGGCATGAAGTGGCTGGACAGGAGACGGCGCCGGAAGGAGCAGTACAGATTTCTGGCGAGGAGACCGACCAAAAAGAAGGAGAAGGCGGGAGCAATGATCTCCGTGGTAATGATGCGAAGATGTTGGATGGTGGTCCGGTGAGGAGTGACCTTCAGCAATTGCTGGTGAAAGGCCTTCTGACTCGAATTTATTGGAAGGTTGCAGTTGGCAAGTTGCCAATGGGGCAAAGAGATTGCCAAAAAGGGTCCAATAAGATGGATCGAAATTTGGTTATTAGCATGTCATCCGAGGGTGCAAGCGAACAGGATGAGAACCTGGCACTGGAGGACGATGCTGATCAGTCAATGGGAGACGGTGCAATGGTTATGGTGTATGATCCAGGAACGCTGATCCAGTCGCCAACAACTGATTGGGTTATGCGTCGCGGTCTGACCGATCGTACCGTCTGGCCAGCAATGGCGCACCTGGCACAGAGGATATGTGCTGAAATGGTTCAAGTGGATGAAATGAATGCCCAGCTAGGGACTGGAACACTCCTTTTTCAAAGGAGAGATCAAGGACATTATACTGACCTGCATCATTCGTTCCATGACAACCCGTGCTTGCCGGCGGTGGGGAATTACCCTCTTTCGGTGATGGGTACCTTGTTGTCTCCTGGTCTGGAAGGGGAATTCAAGAATACGGACAAGTTTGGTACTGCTATGGAGGCAATTGCCTATGATTGGAGCCGCAGTCCAGGCATGGAAGTTCATATTGAACTTATGGCGAGGGTAGCCAAAATGGTTCACCCATTCCTGAATCTGGGAGCACAAGGGTCGGTGATGGTTTCAGAATTTCTCTGGCAGCGCGGGAGGGCTCGGTTGATGGAGTTTCTTCAAGCGGCGACTTGTGCGGACCAATTGGAGGCTCTCTGGAGAAGGATGGACGACGATGCGGATGAGGAGGTGGATCCTTCGACAGCGATGCTGGAAGTTCTTGGACTAGAGGATGCGGTGCTTGATCAAGGGAACAATGAATCCCTTATTCCCGTTGAAGATGCTGGAGGTGAGACAAGCGGTGACACTGGAGGGAAGGGCAAAGCGCCAGAAGTTTCTCCGGAAGAGGAGAAATCCAGTGGGTCATCCAGACTGGCGGACACAAGGATTTTCTTGTGGTCAGTGTACTCCCGCGTGGCTTCGAATTTCTCTATGCAGGACCGCACTACTGGTAAGATCTTTGACAGCACCAAAGGATATCCTGGTGAAGGACCAAACAATGATGACAATCCTTCCTCTAAGGGGAACTTTCCCTGGATTTCAGAAGACTACCTTGACGAAGTGGTGTCAAAAAAGATGGAAAGGTCTTCAGAGATGGATGGGTTTGTTCCGGGAAGTGAGGGATCATTGGAAAAGGTAGAGGTGGAGAATGTCACTGCCTCTAAAATTCTTATGGCTCTTTGGAAGAAGGGACATAGAGTTGGGTTTAGAAGGTTGCGTCGTTTGAATGCATCTGGATGCAAGGTTGGAGCAATGAAACGTCCAATCAAAAGGGTGCAGAAGATTGGCGCTAGGAAGGCCTTCACGAAGATGTTCAATGTTTTTGGATCGTCTCAGCATGGCTCAGGAGTTGGCGGAAAACCGATCATGAAGGTGGTAGGACCAAGGCCAGGTTTTCCAGCTGTACTCCAAGCACCAAATACTGATAGCACGTCGGGTGAAGGGAGCAGTCCCCAGGTACATGGCAATGTTCATGTAGAGCACAGTCGCCCTATGGACCGGTATGAGGCAGAGCGCTTGGAGAAGAGGAAGAAGGGTTTCTGCTATTGGTTTGGCAAAGGGAAAGATCGCTGCAAATTTGGTGACGACTGCAAATTCATCCATTCCGAAGATGATGTGGTGCTACATTCATATTGGTGCAAATACTATGTGGCAGGGAGAGAATGTTTCGCTGGAAAGGATTGTGGGTTCTCGCATGATGCAACTGGTGTGAGGTGCGTCCAGTTTGCTCGGTCTGGGAAGTGTCGATTTGGTGACAGGTGTGTCTTCGAGCATGGTGTTCCGTTGGAAAAACAGAGGCCAAGGTCTCCAAGGACGCCCCCAAGGGATGGTCCAAGGAGAAAGTCTGGTGCAAATGGTGGAGAAAAGGAGATCCCTCCTGAACAGTTCGATGATGATGAGGAGGATTTTATGGTTTATGACGAAGAGACCAAGATGACGGAACTGTTGATGGAGGCGATTTCATTTCTCTCCGGTGGCAAGCCAGATTTGGCTCGAGCAGAGGCGGACCCATTGTTCAAACTCCTGAAGTTCACTGGAGATGCTGACCAAATGGATCAAGTATGGGTTTCGTGGACCACTGAAATGTTGTCAGTGCTGGAACTTCTCGAAGTAGTGAAGTCGTATGATGTTTCGCTCGCGGAGGTGGAAGAATGGGTCAATGACCTGAGGATATGGTATGAGCGAGCCAATTTGGGAGAAGAAAAGGATCCCAAAAAAGGGAAAAAGAGGTCCCTAGAAGGGGAGTCCAGCAAAGATATTCCTGCCGAAAAAGAAGTGGTTGAGACTTCGGAGACGGAGGTTGCCGTTGAGGAGGAGAAGAAAAAGGTAAAAAAGAAGAGGAAAGCTGCAGCTATCGAAGATCCTTACACTCTCATGGTTCCAAAGCCGAAGAAGATGCCGGCGATCATTGAGAAGGGTGGATCAACATCCAATGTGGTGGCTTCTGCAGTGGAAAAATCCTCGAAGACGCGCACAAAGTCAAATGTCGGTGGAAAGACAAAGAAGAAGGAGAAAAGTCAGAGTCCCAAAAAAGAAGAGGTGGTAATGGTGCAAGATCCTGAGGAAAAGGATCGTCCATCCGATGCGGAGGCACCAGGGTCTGCCAATGCGAATGAAGAGCTGGGTCAATCTTGCCAGGCGATTGAGGACGCAAAGAGAGAAGGATTGGTATCCTCAATTCAAAGGGGCATACAGGATCCTATTCTTACGATTTCGGACCTGGAGTATATTCTGCTGCAACTTCACCTCAAGATTGCCAACAATCGGAAAAAGAAGTGATTGGATGGTATGGATGAAGGGATGGTTTTTCTCTTTCTGGAGACCGGTGCGCTGGAACAGCCAATGTGCTGACAATGTGGTGGTTACTATTAAGGGTATGGAAATCCCTGATAGTAGGAGTCAGTAGTTTTTCGCGTAGCGAAGACCACGGTTTGTGGTGAAGAAGGCCAAGGAGTCTTCAGTGATGAGAGGATCAAGGTGAAAAAAGATTCTCTATGGGTAGTAGGTTAGCCAATGTGCTATAATTCCGTCCTGGAAGACGTTAAACCACAATTTGCATTTCAAGCAGCTGGCTGCTGCCGTAATGGCAGTTTTTGGCCAAAAGATCTGCATCTCCAATGTGTCCTAGGAAATCCTAGGACAGGGGGAGTGCGGAGCTGCAATTGGTATTGTAGAAAGGAGTTAGTGTTGGAAGTTGGAAGGGTTAATGAACCCGGTAATCGTATTTGGCTCAAGATGGGCTTGAACAGAAAGCCACAAGTTCAAAAAGTAGTGCCTGGGTTCTTAGGGTTTGGTAAGGGTGTGGATTTCTTCCCCCTTTCCTTCCCCCCTGGGTTGCTCTTATCCGTGTTCTTGGTTGTTTCTTGGTTCGATCTGGGAAATATAAGTTCAGGGCGATTAGGGGAGTTGATTTCCTTCCTTGGTTGTCCCCCCGTATAGGGTTTAGGGTTTAGGGTTTAGGGTTTAGGGTAAAGGTAAAGGGTAAAGAGACGGGTGAGGGGTTGAGGGGTTGACGCAGAGTTGGGGTTGAGCTTTCTGCAGCACGGTTTTTCAGCACGGTTGTGTCAGGGTGGGCCGGAGCTTATGCTCAGAACCCTAAACCCTGAACCTCAAACCCTTGCGTGATCCTCAGCCCTCAACCCTCAGCAATTGGATCTGAGCCTAGAGTCCTAGAAAGAATTGAACCCAAATTTGGCCCTCAACCCTAAACCCCTGTTGCATGGGTTTCGGGTTTAGGGGTTAGGGTATATAAGAACAGCACCCGCAGACGAGGGTTGATTTGGAGATGGGAAGTTCTATGGCCCTGCGTGCACGTTCAGAGTACTTAGAACCCCAAGTACAACTGTACTTATAAGCCGGCTTAGAATAGGGGTTATAAGTACCCAACTCCCCCGTGTGACCTTATGTACGGTCGCCCCCCCCTCCCCCCCCCAAACCCTGGCCCTCAGAATTTTACGTTTGAGGGTCCCTCAAACGTGAACCCCGAACCCTAGACTCTAAACCCCAAACAACAAGAATACGTCTGAGGGTCCCTTAAATCCACCCTGGGAGAGGACCAAAGCCAGAGTTTTTCAGGGTGAGTTCTCTAGATTGTGGTCCCCCCCTTCAAAAAAGGCCTAAACCCTACACCCAAAACCCTACATATTCAGGGCCGCCTGATATGGGGTTCCTCATATGTATATATATATATATATATATATAGAGGTCCTGTTTTTGACACGAGTAAGAAGCCTACTTCATTTGGGGGGCGGGGGGGGGGGTTCTGTAACTTGTTTCTAACTTGTTCCGGAGCCCATCATGATTTTGTTTCTAGGATACCCCGAGGATCAGTCCTTGGGCAAATTTACGCAAGTTTGAATATCAGGAAGATCATTGCGCTGTGTGATTCGTGTGTGGCTCTTCAAGAGAGGCGCAGGTAAACCCTTAACTTAACCAAACCTAAACCCCAAACCCTAAACCCTGTTCCCTTCTTCAGGCACTTCAGGCACCAAAGAAGGTTCTCAAGCGCCTGGCCATCGCACCTCCTGAGGCAGCGGTATTTGGGGTTTAGGGTTTGGGGTTTAGGGGCAGGCTTGGAGTAGGATTTAGGGGTTTAGGGTGTAGGGTTTAGGCTTTAGGGTTTTGGTGCCTGACGGTTAGTGGGTTTAGGCTGATGGCCTTGGGTATGCCACCTTCACACTACCCCTGATGGCAGTTGGCATACCTGCTTTGGGGGAGTAGGAAGCTGGTATGAGGACTTTGGGGGCTCAACTTGCTTTGCTGTGGCAAAACTCTAAACCCTAAACCCTAAACCCTAAACCCTAAACCCTAAACCCTAAACCCTAAACCCCAAACCCCAAACCCCAAACCCCAAACCCTAAACCGAATACGAAGATACGCTGCTGGGCAGTCGAAGGGGCCGACCCAGCAAGGCCCTCAGCAGACATTCTTTATGTTTAACCCTAAACCCTAAGCCCTAAACCCTAAACCCTAAACTTACCCTAAGCCCTATAAAACCTGAATGCGTCAGAGGCCGTCCCATTTAGCAAAATGGCCAGCAGGTTCTGAGGGGAAGCCTCGTTGTCGATCCCTTGGGTACACCGCTCCAAGAACCAAAGAGCCTACTTCCTTGCAGGCTACCTATATCCCTAAACCCTAAACCCTTTTCAAGGACCCAGCAGCATAGCTTCATGTTCCGGCCACGCCCGGATCCTTTCCCGTCTGTCCATTTGGTTTCTGTTCGGAGCTCCTTTTCTTTTAGGCTGCAACCCAACAGTATCTGCTGTAGGGACAAGAGGCTTGAGATTCTTTTTTTGCCAAAAAAAAGGTCCCTAAACCATGAAACCTAAACCCTAAACCCTTTCGCAGTTCGTTCTGAAGATTGGGTGCCTCTGGCAGGAGATCCCCACGCCGCCCAACAGCGAAGGTGACACCTACCCCTCCTGCCAGGTTTATGAGGGTTTAGTGTTTAGGGTTTAGGCTCCCAAATAGGGGTTTCCGAAATTGGGGCTCCCTTATTGCGGTCCTTATCAAGAAAACATCCTAGTATTTGGGGTGTTTTTTGTTAAGGGTCCCATATTTTCGTAACGCCCCCAAATGGCCAAAACCCACCCTAAAAAGCTAACCCTAGACCCTAAGCTTGCCCTTTCTGACACCATTAGGGTTTGGCTGCTTTTTCCTTTAGGGTTTAGGGTTTAGGGTTTAAGGTGTAGTCGTTGTTTCGCTTTTGTGTGTGTGTGTGCGCGCGTTGCAGGGTTTAGGGCTTCAGGGTGATCTCGATGATGGGCCGGTTTAGGGTTTAGGGTTTAGAGTTTAGGGTTTAGGGTTTAGGGTTTAGGGTTTAGCTGAAAGGACGTATTCAGGAGGCCGCACGAAGGGCCAATGGCTTAGATGGCGTAGATCACTCTTGGTTATGGCCCCAAGGGTCCATATGGTGAGTTCTTTAAGTTAGGGCCCGTTTTTGGGTGCCCCAAATAAGAGGGGCCGCCTTATAATAAGGATCCCCAAAGGGACCATATTTTAGAGAAGTAAGTGACCGTGTACCTGTACAGTATATTATACTTGGGCATTAAAGGGGTTCCCCATATACTATGTTGGTACATGGACCCTTAGGGTGGTTTAACCACGACTGACAGACAGCTTGGCGAAACCCTCGTCGGCAACCGCACCGTTAAGCCCTAACCCTAAAGCCTTACTCTACACCCTAAACCCAGCCAAACCCTAAACCCCAAACTCGTGCCCTAAACCCTAGACCCTAGACCCGCGACCCTAAACCCTAAACCCTAACCCCAAAACCCTATGGCCTCAACCTATACCGACTCGCCCGTCTCAAGGCTCCAGCGTGGTTGCAGTGTGCTACAAGATAAGCATCGTCAAAAGTGATTCAACCCCTCACCCGTGCCACAGTCCATGGCAAGCGCTTCCTATACTGTGAAGAAAATCGTTGGGGTGGGTTCTCCAACTCCACACACCCCCCCACCCTACAACCTCGTTGCGTTTCGGCCTAGGCTTTTGCAGCATAGGGTTTAGTGTTTAGGGTTTATAGGTGTGTGGCGGTTGTTTGAGGGGCGCCGCCATGGCTGCAAGCCAATGTGTCTCAGAGCTGCAGCGACTCCAGAAGGAATTCGCAACGTCTCTGGAGGCTAGGGCTTAGGCTTGAGGGTTGAGGGTTGAGGGTTGAGGGTTGAGGGTTTAGGGTTTAGGGTTTAGGGTTTAGGGTTTAGGGCTTGGGGAAGCTTGGGGAAGCTTGGGGGGCGTGGGGGAAACCTTAAACCCTAAACCCTAAACCCTAACCCTAAAACTGAGTTTAGGGTACAGTGCTGCACGAGGTACCTGAATCCCAAAACCCTCACCCCCAAACCTCAAGCAAACCCCAAACCCGAAACCCCAAGCCCGAAACCCTAAACCCTAAACCCTAAACCCTAAACCCTAAACCCTAAACCCTAAACCTCTCCAGGCATTGTCCACCACCTACGATGGTATCCAGGCCGCGATCGAGGGAATCCCCGAGTTGCTCGCAGCGGGGGCGCAGGCCTGGCGTGCTGTGCAGGGTTTGGGGGTTTAGGCTTGGCTGTCTTCTGGTTGGCTCTTAGGACTTTAACTTTTTGGGTTTCCTTATAACTACAATCAAGGGGCGAAAAGTTTAACTTTTAGGAGGGGTTCAGAAGTCTGCCAAGTAGGGTTGAGGGTTTAGGGTTTAGAGTTTTTGGAATATCTGCGTTGTTGAGGGCTGAGGGCTGACGGTTGAGAATTTATTGGGGCTTTTGCATTCCACAGGGCGGGGCCCCTAGAGTTACCTGTCTAAACCCTAACCCTAAACCCTAAACCCTAAACCCTAAACCCTAGACCCTAAACCCTAAACCCTAAACCCTAAACCCTAAACCCTAAACCCTAAACCCTAAGCCCTAAACCCTAAACCCTAAACCCTAAACCCTAAACCCTAAACCCTAAACCCTAAACCCTAAACCCTAAACCCAAATCATCGCGCGCAGTTCTCTTCATTACGTTTGTTTTTTGCTGTCCGCGATCCCTTGGCGCACCAAGCGTCCTCCCGCACCGGATTCCAGCGTTTGCACCTACTTGGAGGTTCAAAGGTACTTATAACCCCAGTTAGGTTTAGGGTTTAGGGTTTAGGGTTTAGGGTTTACGGTTTAGGGTGTAGTGTGGGTTTAGGGAGTCTACTTATAACCTACTTAGAGGACTTGGGCGGCTTATAAGTACCGTCATTCATGGGGCGATAAGTACCCTGAACCTCCAAGTAGAAACCCCATAAACCCTATATGCACCCTATGAAAGCCCTGATCCTTACCCCTATATTCTCTAAACCGCAATCATACCCTAAACCCTAAACCCTAAACCCTAAACCCGAAACCCGAAAAGCCCTAAACCTTAAGCTGAACATCCTGCAGGAGTTATCGGAGGATGGCGCGCCCTCGCCTGGGGGTCTCGGTGCCTCAGCCGCCACGTGCGTGGGTTTAGGATTTGGGGTTTTGGGTTTAGGGTCTAGGGTTTCGGGCTTAGGGTTTAGATGAGGGTTTAGATTTGAGGGCTTAGGGGTTGGTGTTTTTTTGTTGTTCGGGGTTGGAGTTTAGTGTAACCCTAAACCCTAAACCCTAAACCCTAAACCCTAAACCATAAACCCTAAACCCTAAACCCTAAACCCTAAACCCTAAACCCTAAACCCTAAACCCTAAACCCTAAACCCTAAACCCTAAGCCCTAAGCCCTAGACCCTAGACCCTAGACCCTAGACCCTAGACCCTAGACCCTAGACCCTAGACCCTAGACCCTAAACCCAAACCCTAAACCCTAAACCCTAAACCCACAGTAGCACAGTCTGGAGTCTTGAAGTTACATCGCAGAGTCGCTTTGTTCCACGCCGACGCCAACATCTGGGACGACAAGCTTGCCAAAGCGACAAGGGACAGGGAGTCCCCGGTTTAGGGTTTAGGGTTTAGGGTTTAGGGTTTAGGGTTTAGGGTTTAGGGTTTAGGGTTTAGGGGTTAGGGGTTAGGGTTTAGGGTTTAGGGTTTAGGGTTTAGGGTTTAGGGTTTAGGGAGTCACAAGTACCCAGTTTACGTTAAAGTCAGCGAAGCAGACAAGTTGCTGCAGAAGCAACGCGACATGTTGCAAAGAGTCTCTCAAACCCCATACTGCCTTAGGCCCTCACACCCCAAAGCCCTTACTGTATTCCCTCAAGATCAACAGCATCCTCCGAGCGAAAAACACTACCCTGAACCCTAAGACGTAGGACCCGGAGTAGGCCCTTATTTCCTTCGGGGTTCCCTTGTAATCCCCCTTAAAACCAAAAAGGGCACCCTTGTCGTTCCTAGGTTACTCCTGGGTCTAGAGACCCTAAGCCTCGACCGTACACGCCCTAGAGGTTCAGACAGAGCCCGAACCATGACGCGTCTGTCTCCATCCTTCTTTCAGTTGTCTTGTCAACGATTCGAATCCTCCTAAACCCTGAACCCTGAACCCTACTTGGCGGCTCATGGTACTTATTAACCAATCATAACTGTACTTACAACCTTACATGCCTTAATATGGTTATAAGTACAATTCTAAGTAGAGTTCTAATTGGTTATCAAGTACCATGAACCGCCAAAAAAAACCCTAAACCCTGAAACCCTAAACCCTAAAATTCTAAACCCTAAGCCCTAAAACCCTACAACCCTAAACCCTAAACCCTAAAACCCTAAACCCTATAGCTCGCGGGGCTTGAGTCTCTCAGGCAGCGCTTTGAGGGTTTAGGGTTTAGGGTTTAGGGTTTAGGGTGTTTTTGCGGTATAGGGTTTCCGAAAGAAGGGGTACCTTATTGCGGTCCTGATTCTCAGGGAATCCTACTATTTGTCCCCGAATTTCGTAAACCCCGCACAGGTTTCAGGGATGAGGCTAGGCTTTTAAGGGTTAGGGTTTGGGGTTCAAGGTTCGGGGTTTAGGGTCTGGGAACGAAGAAGCTGATTTGTCTTTCAGTTTGGGCAACATAGGCATAGGAGTTTTTTACCCTTGCAGAGCTTCTCAGATCTCCCGGCGCCAAGGAATACTGTCGACGTTGAACGAGAACGGCATCAATGGGGAGAAGGCCTTTTGATCATAAGGGTTTGGGGTTTAGGGTTTAGGGTTTAGGGTTTAGGGTTTAGGGGGGACCCACAGCGACTTGCAGTTCCCGCTGTCAGAGAACAGGGTTTGGGGTTTAGGGTTTCGGGTTCCGGGTTTAGGGTTTAGGGTGCGGTTGAAGCTTTGGTGTCACTTGCGCCTAAGTTGGGCAAACACCCTGTAGGGTTTAGGGTTTAGGGTTTAGGGTTGAGGGTTTAGGATCCCTGTGCCAGTCCGGCTGCTCCAGAACGGATGGCCTTGGCTCAACTGGCATTTGGGGTAGCAGGGCTTGATCTAAGTCTGTAAGCCCTGGAGCCTAAACCCCAAACCCTAAACCCTAAGCCCTAAGCCCTAAACCCTAAATCGTAGTCCCCCAGGATCTGGCACTGGCTCACAGGCTAAACCCTAAACACGCCTCCGAGAAGCCCACTTCCTGAACTCAAGAGCTCGTGCAGGAAAAGTTCGAGCTGTCGGCAGACGGTGTGCCCCAGATGACCAAGGCCAGGGCGTGTTGCGGGTTTGGGGTTTAGGGTTTAGGACTTAGGGTTTGGGGTTTAGGGTTTAGAGTTAAAGGGTTTGGGGTTTAAAGTTTAGGGTTTAGGGACCTGGGTCGCCCAGTGGGGGGGTTTAGGGCTTAGGACTTAGGATGCAGTGCCCTTTTGCGTGAATTTTTGCTTAATTCTATTTTGTGTGTGTGTGTGGGTGGGTGTGGTTAGGTGCCTTTGTAAATCCCACACATCAACACAGGGCATCCTCTGCAATCGTTAGGCAACACCGGGAAGCCTGGAGTTACATAGCGTCCTGCCTGTGAAGCGTTAAGGCGGTTGATGGTTTAGGGTTGGGATGTTCCCCTTGTACTAACAGTCCTCATTAATCGGGTTTATAGTACCCCTTCTTATAGTCCCTATTAAGGACTGTTAGTATACAAAGGGCGAACATCCTAAGTTTAGGGTTTAGGGTTGAGTTGTGGGTACTACGGGCTCTCTGACGCCAAGAGAGAACCAATTCTTGATTGGGAGCAGTTGCCGGACACCTTTGCCCCTAGAGGCTTTGCCATGACACTCACCGCGACGCCCTAAGAGCCGAAAACCCAAAACCCTGAGTTTAGGGTTTATATGGGGGGTTTGCGAAAATAGGGTGCCCTAAGTAGACGTCCCAAATAGTAGGATTCTTTTATAGTAAGGACCCCAAAAGGTAAGACCCCATAGGGTATGGTAGGGTTTAGGGTTTATGGTTTCGGGCTTTTGGGGTTTATATGGGGTTTAACTAGGTTTTTTGTTTGTTTTGGGTTCAGGGCTTAGGGACCCTTATAAGGGTCTAAGACACTAACACCCCTCAACTAGATCCCCCGCACCCGCTTCGCGACGCCCAACGCCCCAAACCCGAAACCCGAAACCCTAACCCTAAACCCTAAACCCTAGACCCTAAACCCTAAACCCTAAACCCTAAACCCTAAACAAGCGGCCCAAGGCCACCAAAAGCCAGCACACGGCGAAGCTGAAAAACAAGCAGGACACCACGGGGTCGTAGGTTTTTATTCGGAGACATGTTCCCCTAAACCCAAGCCCCAAAACCCCAAAGCCCAAACCTTAAACCCTAAACCCCAAACCCTAAACCCTAAAGAGGCTCTAGGTGGCGCAGGGCTTCCAAGAAGCCACAGATTCTTCTCAGAGGGCCATAAGCCCCTGAACTCCAGGAAGATGCCTTTTAGGGTTTAGGGTTTAGGGTTTAGGGTGGAGATTCGTGGGAAGTTAAGTTATACGTAGGGTTCGGATGATGTGAGCTATATACTTATGAGCCTAGTCCGAGTAGAGTTGCGAGAGCCCCAGAATCTGCTCTTCTGTCTGGAGTCTTGGCGCCCCAAACACCCAAACCCGAAACCCTGCATCACCCCAGGCCCCAAAACCAAAGCCCTATTACTAAGCCACACTCTATGAAGCCTCCCTAAGCCCGAAACCCTAAATACTAGGAAGCCGGAAGCCTGCAACCTGGGCTTTTAGGATGTAGGGTCTAGAGTTTAGGGTTTAGGGTTTGGTTTAGGATTTAGGATTTAGGGTTTAGGGTTTAGGGTTTAGGGTTTAGGGTTTAGGGTTTAGGGTTTCGGGTCCAGGGTCTGGGGTCTATAGGGTCTCGGGCTTAGGTCCTAGATCCTCAGCTCTAAACCCATCCTCAGTACCTCTGCAACCTCTAAACCATCCTAACACCAATTATAACTCTACTGATAGGTGACACAGAGACCTTAGGGGGGCTTATAAGTGCAGATACAGTTTGGGTATAGTGGAGGTTCATGGACAGTTATAAGCAGGCTTCTGATTCTGTTAGTTATACTTAAAACCCTATTTAGGGTACTTGTAACCCTACTTATTATCATGACCCTAAACCCTAAACCCTAAACCCTAAACCCTAAACCCTAAACCCTACGTCTAATGACCCACGAACCTCCAAGTACCGAAATTGCGAGCCGCGGAGGACAGCACCACGTTCATGTCGTCACAGCGAGAAGGCGGAGTGTTGCTCTAACGAGTTTCCGGGTGTAATGAGTTTTGTTTAGGGTTTAGGGTTGAGGGTTGAGGGTTGAGGGTTTAGGGTTTTTTTAGGTTTAGGATTTAAGGCTAGGGTTTACAGGGCTTTTAGAGGGTTTCGGGGGCTTCAGGGCGTTTAGTGGGTTTTAGGGGGGTTGAGGGGGTTTAGCGGGGTTCGGGTATCCTAAGCCTCATGGTGTGACATTGATGTTGTTCTATCTCCCCAGAAAAGAACTCCATGACCTCCACTTGGAGGTTCATGTTGGGATGTTCCCTCTCAGACTAACAGTCCTGAATAGGGAACCCTACACCCTATCATCCCTATGAAGGACTGTCAGTATAAGGGGGAACATCCCCCGGTTCATGGGTAGTTCTAGTTGGGTAGGGCTACGATTGTTATTGTGAGCCAAGCTCACAACCCTTTTCAGGGCACTTTTAACCCAACTTGGAGGGTTTAGGGTTTAGGGTTTAGGGTTTAGGGTTTAGGGTTTCGGGTTTAGGGTTGAACCTGCAAGTAGTGGCCTAGTACCCCAAACCCCAGGCCTTTCTTTTGGAAGTCTCTGTTATGCCCCATAAACCCCTCACTGCACCCTTTACCAAAAGGCATGCAAGGACAACCCCTGGTACCTCCCTGGGACGCAAGAGCCCTAAACCCTTAAATGCTGAACCCTAAAACCCCTGAACCCTAAAACCCCTGAACCCTAAAACCCCCCAAACCCTAAACCCCCCAAACCCGAAATTGCTTCCAAGCCGCTGACAGCGCCGGCGCCGCCTCTCAGGAGGCAGCCAGGCTGTCTTCGTCATCACGTCGTCAGGCAAGGCGACGAGTGAAGACCAGGATGGAGATGCGTTTGCCGGGTTTTGGTTTAGGGTTTAGGGTTTAGGGCTTAGGTCTTAGGGCTTAGGGCTTAGGGCTTAGGGCTTAGGGCTTAGGGTTTAGGATCACCTGCAGCCACCCGCGCAACTTTGCTCAAGGCGCCGGACCTGCATCGCAGCGCAAGGGAGGTTGCTTCGCATCGCCCAGCGCGGCGCGCTGAAACCCTAAACCCTAAACCCTCAGCCCTAAACCCTAAACCTTAAACCCTAAACCTTAAACCCTAAACCCTCAGCCCTAAACCCTAAACCCTAAACCCTAAACCCTAAACCCTAAACCCTAAACCCTAAACCCTAAACCCTAAACCCTAAACCCTAAACCCTAAACCCTAAACCCTAAACCCTAAACCCTAAACCCTAAACCCTAAACCCTAAACCCAAACTAAATCAAGGCGGTTTAGGGATCCCAGACCCTAAACCTTAATCCCAATCCCTTCACCCTAAACCCGAAGCCTTAAAAACTAAGCCCTAGCCCTAAACCCTAAACTCTAAACCCTAAACCCCCCCTAGCCCTCCCCACCTTTCTACTTCCAAACGGCTGCCTAAACCTGACAGGGCGCCGCGGGCCGGGATTTGACTGGTTTGTTTTCTACTGTTTGCTTAAGAACCCCCCAGGGTTTAGGGTTTAGGTTTTAGGGAAATAAAACAAAAGCATTCTTCCCTATAAGGGTAAGTAGTCCGGGGGTTATCATTGTTTTCTTTTTTGGGGTCCTTAAGCACATAGTAGTTTTGGGATCAGGATTAGGGATGGTATAGGGTTTGGGGTTTCGGGGTTGGGATCTAGGGCTTAAGAGACAAGCTTTCTCACGTGAATTCCTTCCTGTGGATATTGAAGCAACAAGTGGCAACATGGTGTTTCAATCGGAGAATTCTGTGTTATGGTTTAGGTTCCAGGGTTGTGTAAACCCCAAACCCCAAACCAAACCCCAAACCCCAAACCCCAAACCCCAAACCCCAAACCCTAAACCCTAACCCTAAACCCCAAACCCTAAACCCTAAACTAAAATCCTGCGTAGGCATTCGCTTGCTCGATGAGTGGAGCGAGAGCTTCGTGGTCTCGCAGGACCCCGGCCACCCGCAACTTTTTCGGGTTTCAAGGTTAAGTTTTTTTTTTTTTTTTTTTTGGGGGGGGGGGGGGGGCTTTTTAGGGTTTTTGGGGTTCGCAGGGTTTAGAGCCCGAACCTCTACCCAAAGGCTCCCGCTGTGTAGTACCTGTTTAGGGTAGTATACTAGAATCCGATACCTGACCCAAATTGGAACTGCAACCCTAAGCCCTAAACTTTGTCATAGTTGGGAAACATTTTACATTTTTAAGGGCACTTAAACCCAATAAGGAATAAAATTTTAAAATGTTATTACTATCCCAACTATGAACCAGTAAACCCTAAACCCTAAACCCTAAATGGAGCCTTTGGGTAGATTCCAAAACCCTATCTGATCCGCAACCCTCGGGCAACCTCCGCACTTGAATTTCCCGGCCATCGCCGGCCCCTGAACATGTTGGACGAGAGGTTTTAGGGTTTTAGGGTTTTAGGGTTTTAGGGTTTTAGGGTTTTAGGGTTTTAGGGTTTTAGGGTTTTAGGGTTTTATTGTTTTAGGGTTTTATTGTTTTAGGGTTTTAGGGTTTTAGGGTTTTAGGGGTTTAGGGGTTTAGGGGCTTAGGGCTCAGGGTTTTAGGGTGTAGGGTTTTAGGGTTTAGGGTTTAGGGTTTAGGGTTTAGGGAATCCTAAACGCTAAACCATACACCCTTGCCGAAACGACCCATGCACTCACGCGAGGTTTAGGAGGGTAACCCTCAACTGCACGCCCCTTGATCCTACACACAGGTGGCTCGGGCCATGCTGCATAAACCCTAAACCCTAAACCCTAAACCCTAAACCCTAAACCCTAAACCCTAAACCCTAAACCAAAGGTTCAAGGGCCTCTAATGGCGGATGGGGAGCATGCGTCGCAAATGTGTCTAGAAAGGGTTTAGGGTTGAGGGTTGCGGGTTTGGGCCATCATGGTGTAGTGGCTTCGGGTCTAGCAATCTACACATGATGTAGCCCTAAACCTTAAACCCTAAAGCGCAGCCCAGCCTGCTTTCCAGGAAGAGGCCATCGTCATGTACAACAATCTCTTCAGGATCAAGGACAGGCTGCTACTTGGCGTGTCCTTAAGGCTGTTTTCTGAGTTGTCATTCAGCTGTGGCCCGTAGATCCAAAAACTCCAATTCAGGTACTGTAACCCTAAA
Organism: Symbiodinium natans; assembly: GCA_905221605.1. Taxonomy (NCBI): domain Eukaryota; class Dinophyceae; order Suessiales; family Symbiodiniaceae; genus Symbiodinium; species Symbiodinium natans. The sequence goes on along the minus strand of CAJNDS010002200.1, from coordinate 515,935 downwards.
CCCTAAACACTAAACCCTAAACCCTAAACCCTAAACCCTAAACCCTAAACCCTAAACCCTAAACTCTAAACCCTAAACCCTAAACCCTAAACCCTAAAGCCTAAAGCCTAAAGCCTAAAGCCTAAAGCCTAAACCCTAAACCCTAAACCCTAAACCCTAAACCCTAAACCCTAAACCCTAAACCCTAAACCCTAAACCCTAAACCCTAAACCCTAAACCCTAAACCCTAAACCCTAAACCCTAAACCCTAACCCTAAACCCTAAACCCTAAACCCTAAACCCTACACCCTACACCCTACACCCTAAACCCTAACCCTAAACCCTAAAACCTAAACCCTAATTAAACCCTAAACCCTGCAACCCTTAGAACCTGCCCCAGGGTGCGGGTTTATGTTACCGATGTCGGGCTTAAGGTTTAGGGTTTAGGCTTTAGGGTTTAGGGTTTAACCGCGCAAAACCCGCCCTAAAACCAAGGAAGAAGTCCTCCGGAACTCCGACGGGCACCACAATGCAAACTGTGGGCAACACCGCACATCTGCATCCTGGCTGCTGTCGAGTTTAGGTTTTAGGGTTGAGGGTTGAGGGTTGAGGGTTTAGGGTTTAGGGTTTAGGGTTCAGGGTTCAGGGTTCAGGGTTCAGGGTTGAGGGTTGAGGGTTTAGGGTTTAGGGTCTAGGGTTTAGGGTTTTCAAGTGGAGTTTTCCTGGGCCCGAATATTGGCTTATAAGCACTCTTGCTCAGGTTAGAAGTCCCCGAAAGGGCAGAAGCATTTTCAGCTCAAGACTATGAACCGCATGCAGGCATAAGGGCTTAAGGAAGTATAGGGCTTTAGGGCTTGAGATGTACGGCTTAGGGTCGACGGTGACGTGTAAGGGCTCTGTCTACAAGGAGGCCCCCCCCCCCCCCCTTGCTATGCTAGTGTATTTGGGAGACTTTTCGCCTGTATAAAGCATTGTACTGATAAGCTGATTCGTGGCCCTGAAAAGTCTACTTATCACTAGAGACTTCAGGGGTATCAGGTTTCTGAGGACGGTACGGCGCTTGTTGGGAGGCTCCGGGCACGAAAAGAATCAACATACCAATAATAATCATCCTTGTATTTCCCTGATAAGGAAGAGCATTTTTTATTATTCGCTTAAGAACCCCAAAAGAAAAAACGGAAAACGCAAGCAGTCTATACTGCCCTTGTGAGGAAGAATATTTGTTGGCTCACTCTAATCCACTATTTACCTTCAAACCCTCTTGAAGAAAACTTTTTTCTTTCTGGAACAATATTGTCTCTTTTTCTTTGGGGGGGGGTTCTTGAGCAATTCGTAGATCCGTGGGTCGATTCTTGGGTAGAGCGGTTGCAGGGCTACCGGTCGAGGCAAGCTCTAAGCCCTAAGCCCTAAACCCTAAACCCTAAGCCCTAAACCCTAAACCCTAAACCCTAACCCTAAACCCTAAGCCCTAAACCCTAAACCCTAAGCCCTTGACGAGGTGGTTGGCCCACTGGCATTACTTCTGGCAGATCTTCACGCTAGGCCTGGTCTTCGTGGCTCCTTGGCTACTACTCTTCCGCTCACTTCTTGTATTCCTCAACCCTAAACCCTAAAACCTAAACCCTAAACTCTAAACCCTAAACCCTAAACGCTCACTTCTTGTATTCCACTTCACACTTCAATGGGCAATAGGACCCTGACATTGCACTCTCGCTACCTGAGATTTCCAGTTGGGTGGGGTTTGGGGTTTAGGGCTTCATCACAGGAAAGCACTGGTGGGGGGGGGGGGGGGGGGCCGTGTGGCAGACATGCAGGCAATCTGCGAACTTAACCCCCAAGACCCCGAAAACCCAAAGCCCTGTCAGTTTCCGTCGCCCTTCTTTCAGCCGCGTCAGCTCTGTAATCGCCCATGAGCATGAGCCATAAACACCCCAGAAAGAGCCCCTAAGCCCGCGAAACCCCCAAAGTCCCTGAAGCCTCTAAGCCCTGCTTTCCCCAAATCCCAACTCCTAAACCCCAAACCCAAGAACCCTAAACCCCTGAATCCCAAACCCTGAGCCCCAAACCCCAACACCCTAAATCACGACGAAGCCCTCAGGATTTCCTTGCAGTGCCCATCAACTTGGCCTGGGCAGGTGCACGTCGCGGGCCCCCTTATTACTCTACTTACCCTAAACCCTAAACCCTTACCCCTAAACCCTGAACCCTGATCACTCAAACCTAAACCCTAAACCCTAAACCCTAAACCCTAAACCCTAAACCCTAAACCCTAAACCTTACCCAAGAGTCCATGTACCTGTATGTGTTTTGGGGTTTGAAGGCGGGGGTTTAGGGGGCTCTATGTAGTATGTACTTGGGCCTGAAAGGGTTCCTTATAGTAGCTTTCGGGCCCAGGTATATACTCTATAGGCACAGGAACACTCATGGCTATGAGGTTCAGGCCTCGGCCGGCCCAACGCCCCGGGTTCGGGGTATGCGGTTTAGGGTTTGGGGTTTAGGGTTTGGGGTTTGGGGTTTAGGGTTTAGGGTTTTCGGTTTGGGGTTTGGGGTTTAGGGAACTTTGCGCGAAAGACTCCCTGATCAGATGAGAGTCGGAGTACCGCGATCATGGTGGCGTACTTCAAAGTGGCTCCTTTCCTTTGGGGCGACTTGGTGGCAACCGAGGCAGCACACTTGCCCTGTCTGGGATCTAAGCTCCATTTGTTCAAGGGTTCAGGGTTTAGGGTCCAGGGTCCAGGGTTTAGGGTGTAGGGTTTAGGCGGGGTCTAGGGATCCTTGAGAACACCAGCCGAAAGCAAGAACTGAGCCGACGCTGGCACGAACTCAGTGCGTCCGGGGCTTCGGGGAGTTTGTGGAACAAAAAGGGGTCCCAAGTAACTAAGTACCTATATGGGAGACACACGTGCCCAAACCATGATAGTGATACCCTAAACGCTAAACCCTAAACCCGAAACCCTAACCCTACTTTCTACTATGTAGGTCACTAGGACCCTTTGGGGAAGGTTGCTGAGGGCTCAAACCAACCGCCGATGGCGCAAGACATCGGGGGGGGGGGGGGGGGTGGTAAGGTCTAGGGCCTAGGGTCTAGGGTTTAGGGTTTAGGGTCTAGGTTTCAGGGTTCGGCGTTAAGGGTTTAGGGTTTACGCGGTTTAGGGTCTAGGGCCTATATAGGGTTTAGAAGCCCCCTTTCAGACATGAATATCCCGAGCCTCGGATAGTACTCCTTCCTCAATCCCGGCTTTGTCTTAAGCACCAATAAGCTAAGAGGTGTACCTAACCTAAACCCCCTTAACCTTGCTTGATCTCCAAACCCTAGGCGCCCCGAACCCTAAACCTTCAACCCCCCCCCCTCCCGCTCCCTTAACCATCTCCAAAACCCTAAACTCTAAAGGTAGTTGCATGGGCAATGAATATGGTCCCTTATCTCTCTTAAGGGGTCTGAAGTATGGGCCCTTAATCTGTACAGGAAATAGGGGGGGTATCACATTAAGGGACCGTGCAACAACCCTTAAACCCTAAACCCTAAACCCTAAACCCGAAACCTCTCCCCGCTGTGAGGCTTCGACGTCATCATGTCCTTCGTCCCGGGCCTGCTAGAGAAGTCGCTGGAATCAGGTTTCAAGCGGGTCAAGAGCTACCTCTTCAGGAGGCGCCCTCCCCCTCCCCCTCCCCCCTCCCCCCTCCCCCCTAAACCCTAAACCCTAAACCCTAAACCCTAAACCCTAAACCCTAAACTTGGGGTTTGGTTTGGGGTTTAGGACGTAGGCTTCCAAGAGGGTCTTGGTACTTGTCTTGAGAGTCTTTCGGTTGCGATGTCGTCTCTTTCAGGGGCCCTAAGTATCCTGCATGCGCGCAAATGAGGCATGAACTCTGTATTAGCCCAAGCCTAAATGAGAAGTGGCCCTTATCAACCTCAAATCGCCTTAAATGGGCGCTTCTGAAATTCGGGGTACCTTACTGGGGTCCTTATTCTAGAGGAAGCCTACCCTAAACCCTAAACCCTAAACCCTAAACCCTAAACCCTAAACCCTAAACCCTAAACCCTAAACCCTAAACCCTACTATCTTGGGGGGGGGTCTGAAATTCGGGGCCCCTGATCTTCGGAAACCCCCCAAATCGCTGCAGCCCAAGGCTGACCAAGATCTAAAGTATAAATAAGCCCTAAACCCTAAACCCTAAGCCCTAAACCCAAAGCCCTAAACCCTAAACCCTAAACCCTAAACCCTAAACCCTAAACCCTAAGCCCTAAACCCTAAACCCTAAACCCTAAACCCTAAACCCAAAGCACAAGACTGCCCAGTTGTGATTCGGGAGCAGTTGCCAGGTTCCTGGTGGACGTCAGCCTCGTCGTCTTGGACTTTGTGTCGCCCGGCGAGGGAAGAGGGATTTAGGGTTTAGGGTTTAGGGTTTAGGGTTTAGGGTTTAGGGTTTAGGGTTTTTCAGGGTTTATGGCTTCAGGACCTGCGCCCTCGAACTAGGGTTAAGGGTTTATCATATAGGGCTTAGGGAACTACCCTCTACAGGGGTTCTCGCGCTTGATCGGTATGGGGCTCTGAAAGGGTCTCTGTTAAACTGGTGTTGCCCTAAACCCGAAACCCTGAACCCTAAGCCCACAACGCTAAACCCACAGCTTTCATCTGCCTCGGGATTCCTACTGTTTTTAGAAGATTTCAGGTGGCAAAGGCGCCAGCCCGCATGCACGCCCCAAAGTCCATAAAGCCCTCTATTGACCATGGTTCAGGGTTTAGGGTTCAGGGTTTAGGGTTTAAGGTTTAGGGTCCAGGGTTTAGGGTTTAGGGTTTAGGGTTTACGGTTTAGGGTTTAGGGCTTAGTTCAGGGTCCCAAAGGGATTATAGTACCCCCCGATGATAATCCCTATTAAGGACTGCCAGTATAAGGGGGAAAACCCAAAGTCATGAGTAATTAAGTCTCATTGTACTACAAATACATATTGTATGGATACTTTTCTATTGTTCTCATCATGAATCATGAAACCCTAAACCCTAGCCCTAAACCCCAAACCCCAAACCCCAAACCCCAAACCCCAAACCCCAAACCCCAAACCCTAAACCCTAAACCCTAAACCCTAAACCCTAAACCCTAAACCTTAAACCTAAACCCTAAACCCTAATCCCTAAACCCTAAACCCTAAACCCCATGCCCTGCGGACTCGATGGTAGCGTCGTCCCTAAACCTCATAGGACCTCAACTTCCCCTTTGGATCCTTAGGTTTAGGGTTTAGGGTTTAGGGTTTAGGGTTTAGGGTTTAGGGTTTAGGGTTTAGGGTTTAGGGTTTAGGGTTTAGGGTTTAGGGTTTAGGGCTAGGGTTTAGGGTTTCGGGTTTGGGGTTTCGGGCTGGGGTTTAAGGTTTCGGGTGGGTTTATATAGCTGGGTTCTTGTTAAGGAATTGAACGCGTTGTTTCCAGAATAGGTTTAGGGTTAAGGGGGTGGCATGAACCATTGTTTAACCCCAACGCCTAAACCCTAGATCCCAAGTCCTAAACACAAGCAACAATATGGGGGTGTAGGAAAATACGGGACCCCTAATATAGAGCCCCTAGTTGCAGGCTTCCTTTATGGTAAGGACCCTAATAAGGTATCCCCCCCCCCCCCCCCAATATCGGAATAAGGCTTCCTGAGCCTAAGCTCAGATGTCGCAGATCACAGGGCAGTCCCTTGCACGACATCTACCAGAACACCTTTTGGCATGCTAGCCAGCCGCACTGCTTCGCACGCTGGGCAACTGTTGACGTTGGATCAGCGCCATTGGGTCACACTCGTGGTCCGAGCGGGCGACCGTCTCCGGCAGCTCCGGCATGTGGAAGTGCACGGCAATGAGGCGCTGCCGCAGACCTCCGGAATCTCTGGGTAGATTGTTCTGCGAGCTATTGAGACTCTGCGCTCGGACTAGGGCTGGGAACCCGATGGCCGGGCTGGAATTCCTTATGGGCCGGTGGACCTTTTGCAGGAGACCAACCCTAAACCCTAAACCCTGAACTCTAAACCCTAAACCCTAAACCCTAGCATTTACAGCCTGCCCCCTGTGCAAGTTCGTAGCATGGGGAAGGCCTAAGCCCTATCATAAGCAGGGCACCAGGCCCCCTAAACCCTATAAGCCCTCATCCTAAGCCGTACACTCCCATTCGGGTTCAGGGTTTCGGGCTTTAAAGCCCAAAGCCCAAATGCCAAACCCTTCCCTTCTCCAAGGATTAAGACTCGTACCCCTATTGTACCGTTGTACCCCAGCGGTTCCCCTGATATACTCCTAGACTCCGAAGATACTACCTTAAGGATCTCGCAAAGGGTGCCTAGAGCCCAAGGGTACAACCTTAGCGGTCCAAGGCAAAGCTCTAAACCCTAAACCCTAAACCCTAAACCCCAAATCCTAAAACCCGAAACCCCAACCCAAACCCTAAACCCTAAACCCCAAGGCAGAACCCCCGAGACCTTCTCCCCAGGCTCCGCGAGGGGCTGCTTCCCCCTAAAAAACTAAGTCCTAAACCCTAAACCCTAAACCCTAGACCCCCAATTTCTTTTGGTTTCATGACCTCCTCCCTAGGCTTCTCGAGGGGCTGCTGAACGAAAACTTCCGAGCCTTTAGCCTCATCCGGCTGTCTCGGATCACGAAGTTCAAAGGCCAGGGTTTAGGGTTTAGGGTTTAGGGTTTAGGGTTTAGGGTTTAGGGTTTAGGCTTCAGGCTTCAGGCTTCAGGGTTTAGGGTTTTCATCCGGCTGTGTCGGATTACGAAGTTCAAAGGCCCTGGCGGCTTTTGCGCTTGGTTTGGGGTTTAGGGATTAGGCTTTTAGGGTTTAGGTTTTAGGACCTTTAGGAGTTAATTGCGAAGTTCCAAGGCATGGGCCGTCGCTTGGCTGAGGGGTTGAGGGGGTTGAGGGGGTTTAGGGGTTCGGGTTTAGGGGCTTTAGAGGGTTTCGGGGGTTTACCCTGAGACCTTATACCTGAAACACCCTAAACCCTAATCCCCTAGTGACCTAATTAACCCATACGCCATACTTGGAGGTTCATGATACTCCTCAATCAATTATCACTGTACTTACGATTCACTTGCAAGCCACTTGAGTGCCCTTATATGGTCATACGTAGAGCTTTAAGTACAGTTGTAACCCTAAACCCTATAAATTGTTTGATAAGTACCATGAACCTCCAAGTAAACCCTAAACCCTAAACCCTAAACCCCAAACCCCAAACCCCAAACCCCAAACCCCAAACCCCAAACCCCAAACCCCAAACCCCAAACCCCAAACCCTAAACCCTAAACCCTAAACCCTAAACCCTAAACCCTAAACCCTAAACCCTAAACCCTAAACCCTGTCTGAGCGTCCAGGTGTTGTCGGCTCCTGGGAGTGGCTTGGACCTCCTGGGCATCGTTCATCTGAGGTTTAGGGTTTAGGGTTTAGGGTTTAGGGCTTAGGGCTTAGGGTTTAGGGTTTAGGGCTGGGGTTTAGGGTTTCAGGTTTAGGGTTAAGATTTGACTGTATTGGTGAGTGTATGGAGGGCTCCTTGTCGGGTGTCCTTGTGGTATTCCTAGGTAGTCTTGGGCCCCTACCCCAAACCCTAAACCCTAAACCCTAAGCCTCAACAAAACAGTTCCAACTTCCCAAACAAATCGCCCATGTGGGTAGGGGTTGAGGGTTTGGAGATTCAGGTAGCCTAAAATAACCTAAGGTTATAGTCCCTCTTGTGCTTGCTTGTTATAACATGGGGCCCTTGCGTTCAGGGTTTCGGTTTCAGCGCTTAGGCCCCACGGAAAGGTTTAGGATTTAGCGTTTAGCCTTCAGGGTCAGGGTTCAGGGTTCAGGGTTCAGGGTTTAGGGTGTAGAGTCGGGGTTCAGGGTTCAGGGTTCAGGGTTCAGGGTTCAGGGTTTTCGGAAGGACCACCATCATCTAGAGAGCTGCCCATGTCCCTGTGTCTTGTGAAGGTCTGGGCGTTCAGGGTTTCTTTGTCATAGTTGGGTAACATTTTGCATTTTTTAGAGTACTTAAACCCAATAAGGGAGAACAATTTGATTTTTTAATATTATCCCAACAAAGAACTTGATTTGGGTCTAATCCTTAGACACTAAACAGCTCCTCTAGCACCTCAAAACCCAACACCCCCATTCTAAACGTGAAGCACCCCCCAGGTTCAGGTCTAAGGCCACCCTGAACCCTAAACCCTAAACCCGAAACCCTAGACCCTAAACCCTAAACGCCCCCCCCCCCCCAGGTTTAGGTCTAAGGCCTATACCAGCTGCCTGTCACCGCTTCAGCTGCACTTCTATGGGCAGCGTAACCCTAAGCCCTTTCAACCCATCTTTAAAATTGCCTAGAAATTCTGAACCCTAAACCCTGAACCCTAAGTCTTAAGCCCTATAACCCTAAACCCCAAACCCGATATTCCTAAACCCTGAACCCATATAAAACCTTACCAGCGCCAACTAGGCCTTAGTTGGAGTGTCGAGTAAGACGGAAGCTCGTCGCCCTCCTGAATTCAGCAGGGCTCAGGGCTCAGGGCTCAGGGCTTAGGGCTTAGGGCTTAGGGCTTAGGGCATAGGGCTTAGGGCTCAGGGCCTAGGGCTTAGGGCTTGGGGCTTAGGGCTTAGGGTTTAGGGTTTAGGGCCCAGGTTTTGGGGTTTAGGGTTTAGGGTTTAGGGTTGCCCTAAACCTTGAAACCCACGTGAATCCCCTCTCCATCCCAGGAACCGGCTGGCAGCCTCGGGAAACATGCGCTTCGCCCCTCGGCGCCGAAATTTCTGCGGGTTAAGGGTTTAGGGTTTAGGGTTTAGGGTTTAGGGTTTAGGGCTTAGTGCCTGAAATAGGAATTAGGGTTTAGGGCGGAGGGCTTGGGCACCTGAACCATCTGGGACTCTGTTTACCCACAGTTCCTAGGGTCAGACTTACCACTGCCTATCGTGAATGGAGGTGTCGGGATTTTATGGCTGTTCAGGATTTCGGTTCTAGGCCGGGGGTTAGCAGTGGCATGTTTCGTCCATACACCCTAAACTCTCATGTGAGGCTAGAGTTCAGGGCAATGCACAACAGCGAAACACCTACTTCCCAACAAGCCCCAAACCCTAAACCCTGAACCCTGAACCACCCGAGACCCTAAACCCAAAAGCCCTCAATCCGAGCAATCTAAGCGTAATTACATGGTCCCTTGTCTTCCTTGAGGTATGTGCCCTTTTGGGCTGTATAGGGTATACAAGGTTAATATCAAGGGCCCCCTAAACCCTACACCCTAAACCCTGAACCCTGAACCCTAAACACTGAACCCTAAGACGCAACCGTCCCCCAGGTTCTCTACCTCACGATCTTCCAAGCCATCGCACGAGTCCTGGCCGTGAACCACGTGCTGGCCTGCCTCCTGCTGCGTGGCTGCAAGGTTGTTCGTTTAGGGTTAGGGCTTATAGGGCTTAGGGCTTAGGGTTTAGGGTTTAGGGTTTAGGGTTTAGGGTTTAGGGTTTGGGGTTTAGGGTTTAGGGTTTAGGGCATAGTTCTCCCCAAACCCTAAACCCTAAACCCTAAACCCTATGGCTGGGGTTTGTCTAGATATTCCGACAGAGTAGCCCGATCATACAACTGAAGGGCACAGCCTTCATCCTCCCGGGCAACCGAGTTTTCCGACCGCCTAAGCCCTAAGCCCTAAACCCCAAGCCCTAAACCCTAAGCCCTAAACCCTAAGCCCCTAAACCCTGAGCCCCTAAACCCCAAACCCCAAACCCTAAGCCCTAAACCCTAAGCCCTAAACCCTAAGCCCTAAACCCTAAACCCTAAGCCCTAAACCCTAAGCCCCAAGCCCTAAACCCTAAGCCCTAAACCCCAAAGCCTAAACCCTACTTCTTGGTAGCCCAGTGGTACCGTTGTGCCCCTTTCTGCGTTCCTTGTAAAAAAGCTAAGCAGCCCTCCCAAAAAGCAGGGCACCCATACTATGATCTGGTTACTGAGCTACGTCATGTTGTTGAGGTTGCCGAAACCCTAAGCCCCAAACCCTACACCCTACACCCTGAACCCTTGACCCTAAACCCTAAACCCTTAACACTAAACCCTAAGTTGTTGTTGAGGTTTCCCTACGATCCAATCAGAACGTACAGGGCTTCGGGGAAAGGGTCTAGGGTTTAGGATCGTGAGGATTTTGGGCATTTTTGAGTCGGGAGACCCAAACCTTAAATGTGTATCGCGTTGGCTGTGCAAGTCGCTACCGTTCCACATGGAATTACACGGGTGTATGTGCCTACCGGATTCCTTGTGGGGGTTCTTCTATGGGGGTGTTCAGTGGCTTATGGGTTCGGGGGTATTCGGCTGTAGGGTTTGCATGTAGAGTTTACCACATCGCGACAACGTAGACGCAATAGATACCGCATAGAAGCAGCTGCAATTATAAGGATTCCAAGTATGTTTCTGTTCTGCACATCCTTTGCCGCCTCAAACACTCTACCCCCCTTTCTCTCTGTCCTGACCCCATCGGCCTAAATCCTAAACCCTAAACCCTAGACCCTAAACCCTAAACCCAGCTAATCCGCCGGAGCCCGAGGTACTACGTTGGCCGCATCGGCGATGACAACGAGCTGCCAAATTGGATTGTCAGATATGGCGTTTCCTGGCTCAATAGCCTGAAATCCACACCCCGGCAAATCTATGGGGGTTTACGAGAATAGGGGACGCCTAATATAGACCCCCAAATACTAAGATTCCCTTATAGTAAGGACCCCAACCCCAATTTCGGAAACCCCCATATACCCTCCATACAAGGGGTAATGGGATACCATACGGCAGGGGGGAGGGGGTTGATGCCCTAAACCCTAAGTCCTAAACTTAGGCCCTAAACCCTTTCGGAAGAGGCGGAATCCTAGAACCCCCGAGCCCTTGTGGGAGGGGGGGCGTCCTGAATCTCGAAGATCGAGGAAGCGTAAATCAGAATCCGGGACCATAGAACATCATATGGTGCAAAGGCTTTGTGGTGCTGTACTGGAACTTTAGATCCTTAACCTTATTGGGTTTATTGGGTTTCTTAATAAGGCAGCTGACGAAGGGTTCCCTCAAACCTTTAGGGTTTAGGGCTTGGGGTTCAGGATTTAGGGTTTAGGGTTTGGGGTTTAGCCTCAACCCTGAAACCTCAACCCTAAGCCCTAAGCCCTGAATGGTGTATGGGAGGTGTGGTTCTTGGGAGTGTGATGCAAGAAGGTGGCCAAAGCCTTGGGGGGGGGGGGGGGGGTGCGTGGCATCAGGTACTACAATAGAGGGTGTTCATGTGGGTGGTGGTCAAAATTGGGGGGCCCCTTTTGAGGTCCCCAAAAAACACGGTGTCCAAAAAGGGACCCCTAATTTTGACACCCATGTAGAAGCCTGAGATTGTGCTTCAGTGAAAGCAGCCCTAACTACTTCTAAGGGTAGGGTTTAGGGTTTAGGGTTTAGGGCTTAGGGTTTAGGGGTTTAGGGTTATATGGGCCCTTCATGTTTTGCCCTATTTTTTGCTAGAGGGTTCTGAAGTATGGGCCCTTGAATTGTATAGAGGGTACACAGGGGACAAATATGGGGTCCGCTTGTAAGGGCCCATACTAAGGGACCATGAAACTACCCCAAGACTGGGACCATGAAACTACCCCAAGACTACAGAAGCTTTACATGCTCTGTTACAGGACAAGTTTCCCTAAACCCTAGACCCTAGATCCTAAACCCTAAGCCCTAAACCCTAAACCCAACTGCTCTGATGTCTTGAGTTGCCCTGGCGTAGGAGTCCAGGGCCTAAATATAGCCCGTTTTACGGTTTAGGGTTTAGGGCTTTGCACCCTCAACTACACCCTCTTTGGGGCTTCCGGGCCAGGTGGTGTGACTTTGGGGGCAGGCTAGACGTTGCGCACGTTGAGGGCCTCATCCACTTGGGCCACGCTTGAGGTTTTTGGTTTGTGGGTTTATAGGGCTTGGGCCTCTGACTCGCCAACCCTGCAAATGAGTAGGTCATAACCGCCCCTCCCCCCCCAAAGGGGTAGGTTGGAGTTAGTACCCTTTGTCCTTAGTCCCCTATAGAATCCTTGTAAAGCCAAACAAAAAATGATGTTAATAGGGCGCCCCCGAACCTACCCCATTAAAGAGTGAAGTCGAAACCCTAAACCCTGAACACTTGAACCCGGAACCCTAAACCCTGAACCCTAAACCCTAAACCCTTGCCTTGAGGTCCAAGACTTCAGCACCATCTTCAAGTACATGCTCTGCTTCAACTGGGTGATTGCAGAATACACGCCTGCGCCCTTCCCGCCGCCCGGATGAGCAGAGCAGGTTGAGGGTTGAGGGTTGGGATGTTCCCCCTTACAGGGTTTAGGGTTTAGGGTTTCGGGTTTGTAGAGCATGTTGAGGGTTGAGGGTTGGGATGTTCCCCCTTATACAAACAGTCCTTAAGAGGGATCATAGTACCCCCTATCAGAATCCCTTTTTTGAACTGTTAGTACAAGGGGGAAGCCCTACTATAATCCCTTTTAAGGACTGTTAGCATAAGGGGGAACATCCCAAGTTGAGGGTTTAGGGTTTAGGGTTTAGGATTTAGAGTTTAGGGTTTAGGGTTTAGGGTTTCGGGTTTAGGCCCATTTTAGGGGTTCGGGTGGCAAGGCTGCGTGACGGCTGAGGGGATGGCAAGGCAGGTCGCTATGCGTCAGCTTCGGTACTTTGACGCCAGGATGAACCTATCGTGTACCGCTCCTCATGCTGTTTATGTACTTCCTCGATGCCCTAGCCCTAAACCCTAAACCCTAAAACCCAAACCCTAAAACCTAAACCCGAAACCCGAAACCCTGAACCCTAAACCCTAAACCCTAAACCCTAGCCCTACACCCTAAACTCTAAACGACAGGCATTTACGGCTTGAGCCTTGGGGCCTTAGACCTGCACTGATGCGAAACCCTAAACTCTAAACCCTAAACCCTAAACCCTAAACTCTAAACCCTAAACCCTAAACCCTTGAACATTCTGGTGAAAAGCCGCCGGCCACCAAGGTACCAGCCGCAGAACGAGTACGAGCAGGCGAAGCTTCCCCCTAAAGCCCGTATAGGTTGATGGTTTAGGGTTTAGGAAGTAGGGTCTAGGGTTTAGGGTTTAGGATTCTGATTCGGGAGTGGGGTTTAGGGTCTTTTCCATGGACTTTTTTGGTCGCCCAGCGGTGCCCGTTTGCCCTTTCTCGGTTGGGGGGGTCCTTTCTAAAGTGACTACCACCAACAATGGGCTTCCAAGGTCAAAGCCACTTGGCCATGGAAATAGGTCAGGCTTCAGTCTACGGGTAGTTGCAGGGTCCCTTATTTTACAGGGTTTATAGGGTTTATAGGGTTTATGGGGTTTATAGGGTTTATAGGGGCTAAATTTCTAAACCCTACACCCCTGAAAGCATCCTGAACCCTGAACCCAACTCCTCAATCCTCCTAAACCCTAAACCCCTAAATCATCGTAAGCCCTGAACCCTAAACCCTGAACCCTAAACCCTAAACCCTAAACCCAAAACCCAAACCTCTAAACCTCCTCGGAGCCCCAGGCCTTGGTTTTGCTGCAAGCAATCCCTGAACCCCTGAAACCCCTGAAGCCCCTGAAGCCCCTGAAACCCCTGAAACCCCTGAAACCCCTGAAACCCCTAAACCCCTAAACCCCTAAACCCCTAGACCCCTAAACCCCTAAAACCCCTAAACCCCTAAGCCCCTAAACCCAAACCCCTAAACGCTAAAGGAAGGAAACGGCCCCCGTAATGTGGTTAGAGTTACCGCTCAAATCCATCAGAAGAATCGAGGCCTTTCAGGACGGCGCGTGTTGGTTAGCACACAACACCAACTTTTCAGCCGCGGTGCACATCCTTTAAGACGGGCGTCTTCGGCCTTCGAAATTTGGCGTACACGATCCCTCTTGGATGACCCGGCTCTCATTCTATGCGAGGGTGCACAACGGCTCGTTTCAAATGGCACCAGCCCAAGCCAGCCGATTTGGAGGCTTTGGCCATGCGCAAAGGCCAATCTGCGTCCTAGGCAACATTGCCTCAAGACAACGCCATCATGTGCGGACGCCCCAAGGAGGAGTGGCGGCAGACCTCACGGCCACCACGTTTTTGGATCTCTTCCGTTCTAAGGACGGCAGGTGGGCAGCATGCTGCTCTACAGCGGTAGCGTACGGAGTGGCAGTCTTTGTGTAAAAGAACGGTGCTTCGTGATGGTTTTTGTCTGACAGAGCATCTCGTCGCAAAAAAAATTATGTTGCTTCTTGGCCGTTGAACCCTAAACCCTAGATCATAAAGTTTAAAGGCCCTAAAGGCTGTGGATGACCGAGTCACGCCGCCAGGCCGTGATCATCGTGATCATCCTCTCTTGCCTGCCTCTTCCGCGGCAGTAGCCGGGGGGAGGAGTTGAGGGTTTCGGGGTTTTAGGGTTTAGGGTTTAGGGTGGGGCGCGGAAAGGATCCGGGCTTGGGGAATTTTCGGCTTCCAGGGTTCCGGTCGGCATTAGGGATTTTAAGGTTTGGGGATTGTAGTGTTTTTGGGTGACTGCCTGTCGGAAGCACTAAACCCCGGCAGCCTTAGCCCTATTACCCCTAAACCACGCGGGGCCAACTAAAGCCCCAAACCCCTAAACTAACCCCCCGAACCCCTAAACCCTAAGCCCCAAGCCCTAAGCCCTAAACCCTACACCCGAAACCCTAAACCCCATAAACCCCATAAACCCCATAAACCCCATGAACCCTATAAACCCTATAAACCCAAAAACCCCTACAAACCCTATAAACCCTACAAACCCTACAAACCCTATAAACCCTATAAACCCTAATCCCTAAACCCTAAACCCTAAACCCTAAACCCTAAACCCTAAAGCCTAAACCCTAAACCCTAAACCCTAAACCCTAAACCCTAAACCCTAAATTCTAAGCCCAGGCCGCTCTTGGGAGCGCAGATCGGGAAGATCAGCGGCACGCTGAACCTGCTCACGGAGAAGGCTTGGGGGTTTAGGGTTTAAAGGTTTAGGGTTTAGGGTTTGGGGTTTAGGGTTTAGGGTTTAGGGTTTAGGGTTTAGGGTTTAGGGCTACCCAAACCCTCATTAGTAGGATGAGGCTGAAAGGCTTTTTGTTCAAGGCTGGGTTTTACTTCGGAAGGAAGAGGGCTTCAGGGTTTAGGGTTTAGGGTGTAGGATAGTAGGATCTTCTGTGCGTTGATGAGGATTAGTGCGTCTTCAGTGTTATGCACGCTTTTTCCTGTCTCAGCCTTTTTGCTTTTTGAAAAGGTCTGGGGGCTTGGGGCTTCAGGGATCGCTTTGTCTGTGTGTATGTGTTATGGTTGAGGGCCTAGGCTTTGGAAGGATGGTTGTGGCACTTTATATATGGCGTGCTTATGTAATAGAAACCCTAGACCCTAAACCCTGAACCCTAACCCTAACCTAAACCCACGAAATGACGGCTTTTCTTCAGCTCTGCCTCAACAAGGCTGTTCGAAGCTTGGGGCTCAAGGCATCCGACAGTCTGAGAATGGTTCAACATATCCCCCAAACCCGTACCTTGGGATGTTTTAGGGTTTGGGGTGTAGGGTTTAGGGTTTAGGGTTTAGGGTGCTGAACAGGGATTATAGTACCTCCATTATAATCCCTGTTAAGGACTGTTCGTATAAGGGGTAACATCCCAACCCATACCCCTCAACCTATAAACGGAGAATATACGCAAGGATGTTATTCGATGAAGGATATGCCCAAGGGGGTATATTGAATAGTTCTTCGAGAAAGGCCTTTGTGCACTCTAAACCCCAAACGCTAAACTAAACCCTAAACCCTAAATCCTAAACCCCAATCCCTAGACCCCACACCCCAAAATTCAAACCTTAAACCAGAAAAAAAAAAAAAAAAAAAAAAACGAAACACCCCCCCCCCCCCACCCCCCCCCCCCCCCCCCCCCCCCCCCCCCCCCCAAGCCCTGCTGTCCGCGTCCAGCTGCTGCAAGAGGCCAAGGAGCGCGACACGGTGCGAAGGGATCTGCAGAGGCCCACGCTGAAGTTGCTTAGGGGTTTAAGGGGTTTAAGGGGTTTGGGGTTTAGGGTTTAGGGTTTAGGGTTTAGGGGGTTTAGGGGGTTTAGGGTGTAGGGCTCAGGGCTTAGGGCTTAGGGCTTGGGGAGCCCGAAGCCCGAAGCCCTGGTTTAATTTGGTTGAATTTCGGGGTTGAGGAATGGCTTTCGGTCTAGAATTTTGGCGTCTTTCTCTGAACCCTAAACCCCTTGGTTAATTCTCTAACCCTAAACCCTCAACCCCAAAACCCTAAACCCTGAACCCTTGTGTTAATTCTGACTCTAACCCCTAGTCCCTACAAACCTTACCCTTGGGATATATAATTCTCAAAGCCCTTTGGTTGAACTTAGAACCCTAAACCCTAAACCCTAAACCCTAAACCCTAAACCCTAAACCCTAAACCCTAAACCCTAAACCCTAAACCCTAAACCCTAAACCCTAAACCCTAAACCCTGAGCTGCGGCTGCCTTGAGAGGTGGCTTTTCAAGACGAATGCCCCGGAGAGGCTCACCACCCGTATGCTGGACTCCCTGCGCCTTGGTTTGCACGTTTAGGGTTTAGGGTTTAGGGAAACTCCAAGCCCCCATCCAACATCTGCCCTTTGTGGCAAACCTTGGCCAAGCAGACCCAACGAACATTTTGGGTTTAGAGTTCAGGATGTAGGGATTTAGGATTTAGGGTTTAGGGTCCAGGGGTCTACAGTAAACTCCACGAAGTTGGAACATCCTTACCCCCATAACCCAGAAGGTCTACCAAAGGAAAGCCCAGCTCTAATCATCCTTAAGCCATCTTCCATTTCTCTGAAGTTTACCGTAGGCTTAGGGTTTAGGGTGTTTAGGGAAGTTATAATGGCACGATAATCGTACCCCGAAACCCTAAAGCCGAAGAGGCGGCTGCGACAAGAAGGGGCATCCTAAGTCTAGTGGAGTAGTGCTGACTTTTCGAGTGACCAGTAGGGGATTTCCGGGAAGTAGGTAGAGAGCTTAGGGTCTAGGGCTTAGGAAATTCCGGGAAACAGGGTAGAGAGTTTAGGGTTTAGGTCCCTGAGAAGAGGGAACAAAAAATCATCGGTTCGCTTTACAATCCCTACAAGGATTCTGCTGGGACAGATATTGGTAAAGGAACCCTAAGCCCTAAACCCTACACCCTAATTTCTTCATACCCTACCGAAGTTTTGGGGCGGAGTGCTTTGGATTGAGGTTTGGGCACTGTCGGTCCGGGAATACGGCGTTTTTCTCGAGGGAGGTTTCTAGGGGATCGCCCGACCCTAAACCACACCGAGCCAGGGTGCTACTGGCCCCAAACCCTAAACCCTAAACCCTAAACCCTAAGCCCCTTTTTGTTCCGGAGGTGGCTAGGAGACCCCTTTGTTCGACGCCCTCCGAGGAACGACGTGTTGCAGTCGAAAGACTCGCCCCTGGATGTAAAGCAGCCTCTTGGACGAGACCTTCGGGTTCAGGCTACCTATGTATGTATATATATATATACTTATTTATTTATTTATTTATTTATTTATTTATTTATATATTAATCAATTAATTTATGTGTTCAGTCATTAAGTAGTTAGCTAGTTAATTAGTTAGTTAAGTAATTAATTAATGTATATGTATATGTATATGTATTTATTTATTCAGATTCATATATGTATGTTGTATATGTGTATATACATATATTCCGTACTAGGTGTATGATTATGTTCACTTCCTTGAATATAGTTAAGTAGTGTACTTTGTCCGTACGGACTTTTTTGTCATGTAAAGAGCTTCGTGTTTCTTCGGGACTGGGCAGCACAGTGGAAGTTCGGGTCCCCTGCCTATGCCCCTGAAGTGCATTAAGAAGGGCACCTCTAGGGTTTAGGGTTTAGGGTTTAGGGTTTAGGGCTAGGGTTTAGGGTTTAGGGTTTAGGGTTTGGGGTGTATGGTTCATATAGACCCAAGCGCAACATTCACACCCTAACCCCTACAAACCCCAGACCCCGCACTTTCAACCCTACACCCTCAACCCTGGACCCAAACACAACACGAAGCAAAAGTCCTAGATCCGTAACAATGCAAGCGCCAAATTCCAACCGGATGCTTTGGGTTTACCGGGAGGTTCATGGGGAAGTACATCTAGAGTATAGCTACCTTACGCATGCTTATGTATATATATATATATATATGCACAACTGCGCACATGGTTTCCATGGTTATAGCCCTACTTATACAACTACCCGTGAACCTCCACTGCCCTAAGGGTCCATGGGCCTGTATGCTATAGGCTGGGGCCCTAAACCCTAAACCCCAAACCCCAAACCCAAACCCCAAACCCTAAACCCTAAACCCTAAACCCCAAACCCTAAACCCTAAACCCTACGATAGACCCACGTAGGGTTGCCGGCTCTGGGTTTCCTAAACCCTAAACCCTAAACCCTAAACCCAAAACCCTTGAGTTTTTCCCAAAAACTCCCTCTCAAGGCCCATCGCGCTGAAGTTCCTCCCCTCCACGCTTCTGGAGGAGCTCCACATCGCCTCTTGATCTCAAGGGACGAAAGGGGTGAGAGTTTAGGGTTGAGGGTTTAGGGTTTAGGTTTTTTTTTTTGGGTTTTTTTGGGGGCTACTTAGGTATATAAAGTATATGAAGGGGCTTTATATGGGGTTAGATAGGGGACTAATAGTAAGGCGAGGAGCTGAGCATCCCCTGTTGACCCGAAGGATTGAAGGGTTTCTAGGGTTTAAGCATGGAAGGGTTTAGGGTTCAGGGATTGACGGGTTTTGGGTTTTGGGTTTAGTTTGGGGTTTGGGCAGCTTCTTTTGTTTTTTTGTTTGGGGGGGGAGGGGGGCCGGGGGGGGAGGTGGGGGGGGGGGGGGGAGGGGGGGGGGGGAGGGGGGGTGAGGGGGAGGGAAAGGCATGAGGGAATGAGGACCCTATATAATACCTTAAAGGATGTATACTAGGGCCCTCATTCCCTTATTCCCTACTAGGAACCAGCCAGAAGACTGAAAAGCCCTGAAATTGGAAGTTTTATTCCTGGCCTCCGACCCCAACCGCTATGCCCTCAACCTTTGCCTGAGATCTCAAGTTTCATCCAGGGTTTAGGGTTTGGGGTTTAGGGTTTACGTACCCCTAAGGTTGTATCCCTAAAGGTACCCCTTGAATATATTCCTAATATGGCCCATATATGATCCGTAAAAAGGGGCCCCAAAACCTCAGGGTACAACATTAAGGGTCCGCCCTATACTCAAAACCCCAAACCCTAAAACCTACACCTTGCAGCTAAGGCTCCTGCGTTGTCCCCTGGGCCCTGGTAACCCTATAAAACCGAAACCCTAAACCCTCTACCCTAGACCCTAAACCCCAAGGTCAAGATCCGAGACAAGCTCTCCGTCCATGGCCTCTTCAAGATGCTGATGAATGCCGCTCGGGCCTTTTTCGGGAATTCGGGTTTCGAAACTGAGGGGCTCAAGCCCTAAACCCTAGCCGTAAACCCTAGCCCTAAACCCTAAACCCTAAAACCTTCAATCCCTAAAGCCCTGAACCCGGAAGCCTTCAACATCGTTTCACCTTGAAAACTCCCTCTTATTACAGTTTCTAGCCACAAAGAAACGGCACCCCAAACGAAGGAACTGCGACTGAGGGTCATAGTCGTTCAGCCGCCAAGAATTTCTCGCGCATAGAACCGAGTCAGACATCGAGCCTAGTCCCCAAACCCAAGATATTGCAACCCCAACACGCGCGTGTGCGAGAAGGCCTAAGCCGCAGGTCCGAAACCCTAAACTCATTGGGAAATGGGGACGCTCACCAGAAACCGCAAACCCCAAACCTCAAACCCCTAAACCCTAAACCCTAAACCCCGAACAAAAGGATCGCATCGGCATTGCCGGTCCTTTGGCCACGGCCTTCCGAACGGTCAATTTCGTCCAGGGAGAGGACTGAATCAAATTCAAGAAAAATTAACGGTTAAGGGTGGCTTAGGGTTTGGGGTGTGGGTTTAGGGTTTAGGGTTTGGGGTTTGGGGTTTGGTTTAGGGTTCAGGGTTTAAGTAGCAGAAGTTGGGTGGGTTGCCCACCCTCCCATTCCCCAGCTGAGAATCCCGTAAATATTGTGGCCATAAACCAGAGACCCTTACTTCAATATGGGCAAAGTTGTTATTTGAGCCTTATGCTTGGCAAGGGGGGCAGCTGGGGTTGGTGGCGGCATCGAACCCATCGAATTCGATTGGCTCTTAGGGCTTGGAGCCCCGCAGACTCTCAACCCTAACGGTCTAGGGCGTAGACCCTAAACCCAAAACCCTTGAGACCCAACAAGCAAGGAGCATCTTGAAGCCCCGAAAAACTTGATTCCCTGCTTTATGGGGTATGAGTGAATTCCTTAAACTAGGGCCCCTTCTTGCGTTCTTAGCGCAACATGGAGCCTGAGATTTCAACACCCAAGCCCGAAGCCCGAAACCCTAACCCCTAAACCGTAAGCCCCGAAGCTAAGATTGGCACCGAAATGAGCTGTAGCCTCTTATGAACCTTAAACACCCTACTAAGCCCTTACTCAGGGAGACCAAAATGCAACCCACATGCCCCTTTGGGAGGACGTCTTCGCACATGGCAAGAAAGCCGAAGGCCAGTTTGCAGCGAAGCGGGGCATTGAGCGCTAGTGAAGGTTGGCCTACCCTAATCCCATAGAGACAAAGGGGCAGCAGGGCTTGCCATGTGAATGGTGGACTCTTTGTGGTGCTTTACTTTAACTTTAGATCTTTAGCCTTTTTGGGTTTATTGGGTTTCTTAATAAGGCAGCCAAAATTTAATTTGTAGCTACCCTTTTGAGTGCAGCCAAGGACTGAGGTTTATGTTTTGGGATTTAGGCTCTATCTGCTTGCCGGGGTACACGAGTGGTCCGAACCCTATGCCATAAACCCCTAAACTTCGTCAGGGTACAGGCTCGCATGGATTCTTGAAGACCCAGCTCTGAGTCAGACACATTCCTAACTAGAACCAGTAGTATCAAGTATCCTATTTCCCTTTCTTGGGTGGTTGGTTCTCTTAGTACCCATATAAGCGACTCCCAGCTTACTGGTAAGAGTAGACTTCTGTTGAAGATAAGGGGCGGCGCCATATTGTGGGCGGCTGTTCAAGAATTCTGCCCTAAGCTACCGCCATATGGAAACACCGCAAGTAATGTGGCTTTATGCTTGTGGCAACTGAAATTAGGCAAGTATAGTTCCACGCCAGGTTGACCCCACACCATATCCTAAACACTATACAGACCCCATTATAGACCCTTAGCCCCAAAAGCTCCGAAAACCCAAAGCCACAAAGTCCCTAACAACCCATAAGTCTTGCAAACCGTATAAACCCCCTAAACCCTACAAACGCCACAAAACCCAAATCCCTACACCCTAAACCCTAAACCCTAAACCCTAAACCCTAAACCCTAAACCCTAAACTCCAAACCCTAGCATTTACCCCTAAACCCTAACACGGCTGACTTCTAGACGGGACTCAACTTCGGAAGGCCTCATCATCATCCAGAGTGGCGAATTCCTTCTCCACATGTGACCCAGATGACTAGGGCTTAGGGTGTAAGGTTTGGGGTTTGGGGTTTAGGATTTAGGGTTTAGGGTTTAGGGCTTGGGGTTTAGGGTTTAAGGGCTGCAGGGTTGAGGGTTTGAGGGTCGTAGGGTTCAGGGTTTGAGGGTTGCAGGGTTTAGGGTCTGAGGGTTGTAGGGCTGGTTTAGGGTTTACGGTCTGAGGATTGTAGGGCTAGTTTGGGGTTTGAGGGTTGTAGGGTTTGAGGGTTGGAACCGACTGCTTTGTAGGTTTGCCCCAGAACCCTACCGGGTTTTATAGATAGACCCTACAATCGCCGTGGGAAAACTTATGAGGCAACCTAAGCCCCAAACACAAGAACCCGAAGCTTCTTCCTTCAAGGCCCCGGTCGGATGGCCCCCTAAACCCTAAACCCTAAACCCTAAACCCTAAACCCTAAACCCCAAACCCTAAACCCTAAACCCTAAACCCTAAACCCTAAACCCTAAACCCTAAACCCTAAACCCTAAACCCTAACCACAAAATCGTTAACCCAAAGCTTCTTCCCTCAAGGCCACGGTCGGACGGCTCCATGGCAAACCGTGGCTCCCGGCGAGCCGGCTGGGACGCTGGTGCCTCCTTGCGAGTTTGTCCCAGAAACTCTAAACCCCAAACCCTAAACCCCAAACCCTAAACCCTAAATCCTAAACCCCAAACCCTATGAGGGTTTTGGGAGTTTAGGGTGTTTAGGGTTAGGGTTTCTAGGATTTAGGGTGTTTAGGGTTAGGGTATTAGGGTTTTAGGGTTGAGGATTTTAGGGTTTTAGGGTTTAGGGTTTAGGGTTTAGGGTAGCCCTAAACCTCTACATGACCATCACTAAGTTTTGTACTACACGCGCATTGGTTTGTCTGCTCGGCAGTTTTGAGGCTTCGTGTTCAGAGGGTGGGGTGGCTGGGGGGCCATGTGACCAGCGCTGGAGCTTTGGAGGTTTGGGGGGTGGCTTTGGTGAAGTGGCGGTTGGAGGGACCCATAGAAGGACCCCTCAGTCCTACAACCCTGTTCTCGAACCCTAAATGGAACATTCAACCCTGCACCTTCAAGCAGAACTTATACAGTTCCTGTATACGGAATCCACCCTAAGCCCGAGACCCTACGGCAAGCCTGAGCTCAACCCCAAAGCCTAAAGCCTAAACTTCTTAAACGCTATAAACGCTATACTTGGAGGTTCATGGTACTTATTTACCAATCATCACTGTACTTATAGCTGTACTGTTAACCATGTGAGGGCACCTAAGGGGCTGATAAGTGGGTTATAGGTTGATAAGTGCCATGAACCTCCAAGCATAAACCCTAAACCCCGAACCCAAGCCCAAGAATGTTCAGTCTGGGCAGTGGCGAAAGCTATCGGTGGTGAAGATCCTGTGAACTATCAGGTTGAGGTCCGAAAGTTGGGGTTCAGGGGTTGGGGATTTAGGGTTCAGGGCGTAGCTGCTGTGAGCTCTGCGTCCTAGCCCTGAATACCTGTAGATCCTGAGCTTTATAAGCCCTATGCCGCTCCCAGATGGAGTTCATGATTTATTACTATCATTACTATCATTATTACATTTTGTTTTTTCTGGGGGGGTGCGTCAAGTTCCCCTAGCCCTAAGCCGAAAAAACCTAAACCCTCACCTACAGCCTGAACCACCTGCAAAAAAGACTCACCCCAAACCGCCAAACCGCCACAAGCCCGGACGCTGCTAATCCCTAAGCGTGCGAACCCTAAGCCCTAAGCCCTAAACCTAAACCCTAAACCCCAAACCCAAAACCCCCAACAAAAACCAAACAAGCGCCAGGGCAGAAGATGCCGAAGGCCGCCTGGCCTGGTTTTCAGGGGGGCCATGGGTTCGGCTTGGGGTTGAGGGCTCAGGGTTCAGGGTTTAGCGTTTAGGGTTTAGGGTATAGGGGAGTAGGTAACCTTTAACCTTTTTGGGGTACTCTAATCCCCATAAAATTTCAAAAGGTTCACCTTGAGTTCCCGAGGTTACTGGACAACTAAGGTTAAAGTGCAAACATTAATCCCTATAAACCCTAAACCGCGGTTCAGGTTTTTCAAAGGTGGATTGTTTCATCTCTCTCTCTCTCTCTCTCTTTTCTTTTTTTTTGGGGGGGGTCGTCTTTTATCAAGCGCTCGTTTACAATTACCTGGAGGGGTTGAGGCTCTAAGGTTTAAACCCACCCCATGTTTTCTCATCTGAAGTGGCCAGTAGGCAGGCTGCACTGTCCAAGCAGACCAGAAAATTGATCGTCCAAGCAGACCAGAACATTGGCCCTGGGCCTGGTGGTAGCCCCTGGGGTCCTGCTGTACGACTATCTCCCCAACACCGGGAGCAGGGGTTGCTGGCCGTTGCTCGAGACCAAGTGGCAGCGGCCAAGCGGGACGGTCACAAGATCCTAGAGCACGGGTGCACCAAGATGTGTACGTGCAAAGCCTGGCAACGGGGACTTACGTTGTTGCTGGCGACGACCAGCCGAGTCGGACATCAGCGATGACGTGCTGCTAGGGTGAGACCACGGACGAAACGCTTCGGAAGCGCGCAGGGCTTTCGGGCGTGGCCTTTTTGCTTCGGAAGGGCAGGGCTCGGTGAGGCGAGGCATTTGATTAGGCCTGAAGAAGCCTTTTGCTATATGGAGGCCTAACCCAATTGAATTCAGTGTTAGGGGCATGAGAATACGGCGGCCGTTTAAGAGGTCTCGTAAACAGGGCCCTAGTCTAAGGCTTCAGGCTTTAGGGCTTGGGGTTTAGACAAACCCCAAACCCGAAACCTTAAGCCCGATTTAGTCAGCTGCCCATGTGTTGAAGTTGTGGGTGCAGAGTCCATTGATGTCGAACTTTTGCTTATTCGATTCCTCGGAACCTGAGAGTCCATGTACCTATGGTTTAGGGTTTAGGGTTTAGGGTTTTATATACTTGAACTCTAAATCCACTATATGGGAACCCCTTTGAAGCCCAAGTATATATCATTTAGGTACATGGACCCCACGTGGAAAGCAACAAACAGTCATCATTCATGTAGAAACCCTCCAGCAGCCCTAAATCTAAACCCCGAAACCCCAAATCTAAACCCAAGGAACCCCGAAACCCTCCAACAGCCCCTAAAGCCTGAACCGGAGCTCGAACACTAAACGCGACCCCCTACACCCTAAAGACCCCTAAGCCCTGAAGCCTAAACGAGAATTGGAGAACCCGAAGACCTTGTTTGTCACAAACGCCCTTTCTGTCGTCATGGGTTCTTGAAGCAAGCCCTACTGCCTGCGACCCTAAACCCTAGACCCAGAGGGTCCATCTGTAGTACTATTCTGGAATTAGGTACCCATAAACCCTTTGTAGTATGGCTTTTGGTAAACCCTAAGCCCTAAACCCTAAGCCCTAAACCCTAAACCCTGAGCCCTGCGCCCCAGGACAGTTGGCTGGCGGAACTCTGCCTGTACTCTCAGATGACGCACGCGTCGTACCTCACAGCCCAGATGCTTGCCCTTGCTTCTCTGCGGTTCCGCCCTCTTCGGGTTTAGGGTTTAGGGTTTAGGGTTTCGGGTTTAGGGTTTAGGGTTTGGGGACGCCATAGGCACCGCTCCCTAGAAACCCTAAGCCACCGCAGGAAGCCTCACAGCGCAGAACCTGAGATAATGGCTTGGGGTTTAGGGCCACGGGTTTCATGGCTTGGGGTTTAGGGGTTAGGGGTTTAGGGGGTTTAGGTCGAGGGAAGTGGGAAACTAGGATGCCCTGTAGTAGCCTGATTCCCCTTAGTAGGACATGGCTTTGGGAGCCTCATTTCCCCAGTTCCGGACTACAGCCCCTAAACCCTTTGACCGAAACCCGGATGGCCTAAACCGCACCCTAAACCCTGAACTCCCCAAGTACGAAGTCTTTCCTTGGAAACAAACCTCCGACACGCTCTTATTTGCTAGTTCTTAGTACAGAAACAGGTACTTAGGGACCTCCTACACTACCTATAGTCTCTGCGAGGGTTTATTTGGGGCGGGTACCCAATTCCCTGGGAGGGGTATAAGGCTTATAGAGCAAACGCTTGTAGAGCGGACTTTAGATTACAGAACTCGGTGTAGGGTTTAGGGTTTAGGGTTTAGGGTTTAGGGTTTGGGGTTTGGGGTTTGGGGTTTGGGGTTTAGGGCCTTATTTCCGAGATTATGAAAAGCTAAGGGTCCCGATATCCCAATTGCTGCTAAGAACCAGCAACCCCAAGCCCGAAACCCTAAACCCTAAGCCCAAAACCCTAAAGCCCCAAATCCTTAACCCTAAACCCCCAGACCCTACATCCTTAACCCTAAACCCTAAACCCTAAACTCTACACCCTAAACCCTAAAACCTAAGCCCTACACCCTACACTTTAAACCCTAAACCCTACACCCTAAACAATATACCCTACACCCTAAACCCTAAACCCTAAACCCCAAACCCTAAACCCTAAACCCTAAACCCTAAACCCTAAGCCCTAAACCCTAAACCCTAAACGCTAAACCCCAAACCCCAAACCCTAAACCCTAAACCCTAAACCCAAACCCGAGGAACTACTCCAAGATTCTGACGGCCCCGGTTTCGGATTTCGTGAACGCCGTGCAGGGCTCGCCTGCAGCCGTGGTTGCTCACCACCGTTTAAGGAGCTTTTGAGGGGGTTTGGGGGTTTAGGGTTTAAGATTTCAGGTTTAGGGTTTAGGGATTAGGGTTTAGAGTTTAGGGTTTAGGGTTTAGGGTTTAGGGTTTAGGGTTCTCCAACGTAAGGCTGCATTTGCGTATGCGGGTTCACTTTGCATGTGAGTGCAATGCACGCCGTGCCATGTTTAGTGTGTGCAGACTTCCCGTGTATCCACAAAGGCGAGTTTGGTAATCAGGGGTGCCCAATATCAGGCAATCTATAGGTGCCTCCAGAATATTGATATGGGCAGCTATGGTGGGAATTTACCCCACATGTCATGCACATGTCCTTTGAGTTTACACCAAATATCTGTACTCCCAAGCCCGATTTGATTTAGGCATCAGGGTCCTGGGGGTGGGGTCCTAAACCCCAAACCCTAAGCCCTAAACCCTGAACCCCAAGCCCTGAACCCTAAACCCTAAACCCTTGCCCTAAACCCTCAACCCTAAACCCTAAACCCCAAACCCTAAACCCTAAGCGCATTCAAAAGGGCTTGATTTGAAGCCCTATCGAGTTCATATGAATCCAACAGCCTCTCAAGCATGTGCCGCAAAATGATCCCCACGCCTTGGGGACCAAATGAACCTTAAAAGGATTTAGCGTTTAGGGTTTAGGGTTTAGGGTTCGCATACCTTAATAGGATGTCCAGTAGTATAGTGTATATGACCCCATTTTTAGGGTTCATTTCCTCCCCAAGGCAGTCCCTTGGGGTTTTGGTTGAGGCTTCAGACAGGGCCAGGAGTTAGCGTTGTAGGGTTTAGGGTTTAGGGTTTAGGGTTTAGGGTTTAGGGTTTAGGGTTTAGGGCTTAATGTGTCTGAAGTAACAGTGCAGTTTGGTGTTCATCCCCCCGTGCAGAACAGAGTCTCCTGGACCGTCCGCCTGTCCGCAGTCAAGGTTCGGGCCTTTAGCGCGCGAGGGGTTTAGGGTTTAGGGTTTAGGGTTTAGGGTTTAGGGTTTAGGGTTTAGGATTCAGGCTTCAGGGGATTATAGAAGTAACGCAGGGGCCCTCAGGCACTCCCTATTCCTGGTAGCCCAGCCGCACCCTTTTCCCTTGTTTCGGTTCAAAGTCCCCTTATACAGCAACCAAGCCCTAAACCCCAAACCCTAAACCCTAAACCCTAAACCCGAAACCCTAAACCCTAAACCCTAAACCCTTATTATGGTATGGTTACTGGGCTGCCAAGGTAGCAGTGCACGAGTATGCCACGCGCCTTCTGAACCTCTACGCGCTTCGGACAAGAGTTTAGGGTTAGGGTTTAGGGTTTAGGGTTTAGGGTTTAGGGTTTAGGGTTTAGGGCTTAGGGTTTAGGGTTTAGGGTTTTAGGATCTTGCGGGGTACGTCCAGGGTTCAGGGTTGGGGGTTTAGGGTTGGGGTTTCCGCCCTAGACCCTACACCCTAAGCCGTCAAACCCTAGCCATGAAAGCCCTTTAAACCCTGCACCCTTAACCGTCACCTCTGCATTTAGGGTTTAGGGGTAAGGGTTTGTGAGAAAGGGGGCCGGAAGTAACCCTCAGGGCCCACGTGCCTAAATAAGGACTACTTTGGGCCTTAACGTACCTCCTTTTATAGGGACTCCTAGGGCCCAAGTATACAATCATGTGGTACATGGACCCTTAGGGCCACTCTAAACCCCAACCCTACACTTGTGGTACCACCCCTAAACCCTAAACCCCAAACCCCAAACCCCAAACCCCAAACCCCAAACCCTAAACCCTAAACCCAAAGTGCTTGACGGCGTGACCCTACGTTGTGTGCTGGGCTCGTTTTTTTTTCGATTCCGGATGCTCTACTTGCTCTCGTTGTAGGGTTTTAGGGTTTAGGCTTTAGGGTTTTAGGGTTTTAGGGTTTAGGCTTTAGGGTGTGAGGGTTTAGGGTTTTAGGGTTTAGGGTTTAGGGTTTGAGGACGTTTTGGGAGTTGAGGATCACTTGGGAAGTTTAGGAGTGAGGGCTTGGGTGAGACTTTTGGTTGGCAGAGTGCAGTAGAGGGAAGCCCTAGACTCTAAGCCTAAAACCCTAAACACTAAGTTTAGGGTTTTGGGTTTAAGGTTTAGGGTTTAGGGTAACCCTAAACCCTAAACCCTACACCCTAAAGACAAACGAAACCCTAAACCCCAAGCCCTGAACTGCAGTTTCCGAGCTCCACATGGCTTGCTTGTAGGCCTCTTCTCTTCTTGAAGAGCTTCGACAGGTCTATGGTCCGTCTCTGGGATCGGGTTTAGGGTTTAGGGTTCAGAGTTTAGGGTTTAGGGTTACCTAAACCCTGAACCCTAAGCCCTTAATCCTAAACCCTAAACCCTAACCCGAACCCCCCAGCCGAGGCAAAGCAAAAAATGGAAACGTCGGGCTGGGAAATCTTCGATGACGAGCTTTGCGTCGCTTGTTGGCGCTTTTCGTCCCCTGTAAACTGTGTCCGAGGTTGTTTATATATTTAGGGTTCAGAGTTCAGGGTTTAATTAGGATTTAGGGTTTAGGGTGAGTTTAGGGAACTGGGTACTTTGGTCAGGGCTTCGGCTTGAGGTTAGACTAGATTCAACGTGCTTGCAATAGTCAGCCCACGCGTTCGCGATGCTTCCGGGTGTTAGGATGGCCGGCTGCAAGCAAAAGGAGGTTTAGGGTTCAGGGCTTGGGTTCCGCCGTAGAGCACTCCACACATCACACCTCATCTTTTCTCAGCCCTAAACCCTCAACCCTAAACTTCCCGACCCAAGCCCTAAACCCGAAACCCTAAACCCTACACCTGAACTCTAGATTTTGCATCGATCAGGGAGGGATCACTACTAGGATGCCCCAGTAGTTCCTCTACTTGGAGGTACATGGTACTTATTCACCAGTTCTGACTGTACTTTATGGCCCACTTAGAAGCCCCTTAAGTGCCCTAGTAAGGTCTTAAGTACAGTTATAAGTACAGTTGTTTTAATAAGTACCATTGACCTCCAAGTACTCTGTTTTTGGGAGAAGATCTCCCTTTAGACGACCAACGGCAGCGAAGCCCTCGCCCCTTTTTCCCAAGTTCCTGGCGAAGCTTCAATACATGTACACACAAGCACAGGTTTAGGGTTTAGGGTTTAGGGTTTAGGGTTTAGGGTTTAGGGTTTAGGGTTTAGGGTTTAGGGTTTAGGGTTTAGGGTTTAGTGCTTAGGGTCTAGTTTTTGTATTAATGCAGGTTCAGGGTTCAGGGACGCGATGCACAAGAGATATGCAAACCGGAAGCAGCGTGGACATTGAATCGACTCCAGCAGTCAGCTCATTCCCTAAAGCCGTAAACCGGAAACCCTTCGAAACCCCAACTCCTAGTTAAACCCTAAACAAGCTTATAACCTGTGGAACTTAAACCTCTAACCTCCCTCAGCCCTAAAGCCCACATCCCCAAACCCCCCCGCCCCCCCCCCCCCCCCCCCCCCCCCCCCCCCCCCCCCCCCCCCCCCCCCCCCCCCCCCCCTAATCCCCCCATCGCACCCACTTCCGTAAACCCTAAACCCTAAACCATAAACCCCTAAGTCCTAAACCCTAAACCCTAACCCCTAAACCCCTAAACCCCAAACCCCAAGGGCAAAGGGATCCCAGCCCCTGAAGCGATCTGCGCCTTTGGGTTTAGGGTTCAGGATTTAGGGTTTAGGGTTTAGGGGTGTGGGGTTTAGGGTTCAGGGTTTCAGGGTTTCAGGGTTTCAGGGTTTCAGGGTTTCAGGGTTTCAGGGTTTCAGGGTTTCAGGGTTTCAGGGTTTCAGGGTTACGGGCCTTAACCCTAAACTCTAAATTCAGAAACCCCAAACCCTAAAAAACCCTAGAACCCCAACACCCTACCACCCTAAAACCCGAACATCCTAACACCCGAAACCCTAACACCCTAACACCTTAACGCCCCAACGCCCTACAACCCTAAACCCTAACGCCCTAACACTAGCTCACCAACACCGAGCACCCTAAAACCCTAAAGCCCTAAAACCCTAAACCCTAAAACCCTAAACCCCTAACCCTAAAACCCTAAACCCCTAAACACTAAACCCGAAAACCCTGAACCCCTAAACCCTAAACCCGAAAACCCTGAACCCCTAAACCCGAAAACCCTGAAACCCTGAAACCCTAAACCCTAAACCCTTAACCCTAGCCCTAAACCCTTTAAGGAGATCGCGGTGCAGCACACCCAGCTGTCCGACCTTCTCGAGCCCGGCACCGGCCGCATGAACCAGTTCAAGAGCTCCGAGGCGCCAGGGGTTAGGGTTTAGGGTTTAGGGTTTAGGGTTTAGGGTTTAGGGTTTAGGGTGTAGGTGTTGGGGTTTGCAGAGCAAATTTGGCTAGGTTTGGCGACCCTTTACGCGCTTTTTATGTCATTGCGGGAGTTGAGTGTTTCGGGTTTCTGGTTCATTTTGGCGTATGGGTGTAATGTTGCACTGACATTTAATGTTTGCATCCTCTATAAACACAAGTTTCCAAAATCTATTCTGCGAACCGAGTTCGTTGGAGATACCCGTTATTATCACCAGTCTTTTTCCGGACGTTGTTTTTTTGTCCCAAGGTTTGTGTTTTGGGTTCAGGGCTTACGCAGTAAGGCTTGAGGCCCTCAGGGCTTGGGCTCCAGGAATCTTAAAGAGCCAGAGCTCGGAGAATCCAGAATTCCAAGCCCGGCCAGTTCCATGTAAAGCCATATGAAAATTCATTACGAAACGAGGCCCCAAACAAATTTTGTGATAGGTAGCCCACGGGCCGGTCAGACTGTCTTTAGTAAGTTTGTCTGGTCACCCTCCATAATGCACAGTGTCTTTTTCGGATGATTGTTTTTTTTGTTTAACGGGTTTGTGTTCGGGGTTATGTGCTTACGCAGTAAGGCTTGAGGCCCTGAGGGCCTTGGGCTCCAGGAATCTTAAAGGCTGGAAAGCTTCAGGCCTTGAGGTCCTAAAGGCTTAAGGCCCTGAGGGCGGTTCCCCCCCCCCCCCCAGTTTGTTTGGGGGGGTCGCCACACCATGCGTTTATAGAGGATCCAAATTTGTTGGGGGGGGGGGGGGGGGTGAGGGGCGCGGGGCGGGGGGGGGGGGGGGGGTGAGGGCGCGGGGCGGGGGGGGGGGGGGTGAGGGGCGCGGGGGGGGGGGGGGGGGGGGGGGGGTCCGTTTCACAATGCAACATTACTTATTCGGGTTCCTTTTGTTTACCCCCCCCGCCCCCCTGGGGAGTTGAGCGGGCTTTAGGGAATTATGACCAAAAACAGACCCAAAATAGGGCGTTTCTTGGAGGTTCATGGGTACCAATTTTTGTTGGCTAGATTTGGTCATCATTGTTTCCAACCTTGTTTAAGGTACTTACAGCCCTACTTAGAACCCATCACGAACCTTTAAGCAGGGTTCAGTGGTGGGTATGGCTTCGGTTGGACTCGGCTGAGGGAACATGAGGGCCGTCTCGAGGTTTGTAGGGTTTGGAGTCTTCCTGAAATTCGGGTTTTTAGGTTTAGGGCTTAGGGTTTACCGCAACGGACACACGAAACATGTCAGGTTCTGTCTTGCCCCCCCCCCCCCTTCACCTGGCCGCGGTTTCAAAGCTCGCGCCGTTCCGTGCGATGCTGCAGACAACCTTAAT
The DNA here is from genome assembly GCA_905221605.1 of Symbiodinium natans. NCBI lineage: Eukaryota > Dinophyceae > Suessiales > Symbiodiniaceae > Symbiodinium > Symbiodinium natans. The sequence continues at coordinate 484,199 of CAJNDS010002200.1, read as the reverse complement.
CCCTCTATAAGCGCGAAACCCGAAACCCTAAGCCCTAAACCCTAAACCCTAAACCCTAAACCCTAAACCCTAGCTCTCGCCTAGACCCTAAGCCCTAGAGCTCAAACAGTCAAGGGACCCTAGACCCTACACCCTAAACCCTAAACCCTAAACCCTAAAACCTAAACCCTAAACCCTAAACCCTAGAGCTCAAACAGTCAAGAGCAGTCCTCCATCGCCACCTGGTCAGGAGCTGGACTTTTCTGGCGTTGTGTCCGAGTTGGTCGGGAAGGTCGGTATAGTCAGGGGATGTTAAAGGGTTTAGGGTTTAGGGTTTAGGGTTTAGGGTTTAGGGAACCCCCGCAAACCTTCAAGGGTAGCTACATGGCCCCTGAATATGGTCCCTTGCCTTCTCTAAAGGGTTCTGAAGTGTGGGCCCTTGGGTTATATTTTGTTTAAGGGGTATGCAAGGGGTCCCCTTCTCAGGGATCATGTAACCCCTGAGAACCCGTTTCCCGTAACCTGGACCGAGTAGATTCCCTGTTTCAGGTTTTTGGCCTCCTTCTAAGCCCCAGTAGACCAGAAAGAGTAAACCCTGTTTATTTCTAGGTTGCTCTTGGGTCTAGAAACCGTGCAGCCTAGTTCTTCCGGTAAGCTTGGTCGGGGATCCTAAACTCTAAGCCCCAAACCCTAAGCCCGAAACCGTGAAGCCCATTTTTTTTGGCGGGGGGGGGGGGGGGGGGGGGGGGGGCAAGCCGTGTTGTAGCCCACATCTTGGGGCAATCGTCGAGCAGTTCATGGGAAGGTAGACACGACGATCAAAAACCCCGAAACACTGTATAGACCTGGGTATATGGTACTTTTCCAAACGACCAGCCCTGATTACCCTGACCCTGAAGTGGAAATTGTTTGCTCGACTTACTGTTGGTTAGTAGTGGATGGGGGAATGAGGTACTCTATGGAATCCCTTAAAGGGTGTGTGTATATATATATATATACAATATATATATATATATACATATATATATATATATGTATATGTATAATATACATATATATATATATATGTATACATATATAGGGCCCTAATTCCCTCATTCCCTGCTACCCAACAGTAAGTTAAGGCGCTCTTAAGCACCCTTGTGGGGAAGGACATCTCCAACGAGAAGATCATTGAGCTCATCAAGGATAGGTTCCCAGAGCTGCGAGAAAGACGCTGGCAAGCACCATGAGCCCTAAACACCCTAAACCCCTAAACCCCTAAACCCCTAAACCCCTAAAACCCTAAACCCTAAACCCCTACATCTTCTCATCCTCGAACCGACCAGGTTGCAGGACCTCAGGTGCAGGAAGAGGGTTCGGAGTCTTGGGTTTCAGAGGCCCGCAGGTTCGGGAACCCTAACCCTCAAGCCCTAAGCCTTTAGCCCTCAGCCCGAAACCCTAAACAATACAGTCGGGTAGACGCCGACCCCCGGTTGCTCCGACTGCGCCTGTTTCCTACAACGGGCAATGGTACTTTTCAGGCTATGTCCTGGCTTGAACTGATGTGAGCTTTTGCGAGGAGTGCCAGTGCTGGTGTTAACCCTAAACCCTAGACCCTCTACGCTAAGCCTTACACTCTAAACCCTGTTTGGGTGGAAGGAAATATGTCATCAGAGGAGAAAGTGTAGCCTTTGTCAGTGGACAGGTGGGACCTACAGTGCGTTCGGGTTTAGGGTTTGGGGCGTTTCCCAAGCACTGTCGTGCCACATCGCAACGTCAAGGCAACAGTTTCGACAGCGACTGGGTTGGTCACAAAGAACTAGGGCGGCCTTGTCATGATCTTAGTAGCTGAGTGAGTACGCTTTACACTTTTTGGGATACTATAAATCCTACAAAACAAAAAGCGTACACTTTTTTGGGGGCTTATGAACTCAGCAACTAAGTGATACTGTATGTTACATCCTGCCTTTGAGGACTTAAGGTGTCAATTTTGTTGCTAAACATCGGTGAAGAAGCCGAACCCTCGTAGGATATTAACTCGTGTTGGGCGTTTGGGGCTTAGGGTTTAGGATCCTTCATGTTGGCTCGAATTTCACAGTGTGACCCTGTTGATTCTTCTGGTTCTGTCGGGCTGGGCTGTCCAATCTGTACAATGGGCATTGTGGCCGGCTACGCTAGCCGGACGCCTGTGAACACTCCCTCAGGGTCCATGTGCCTGTGTCGTATAGATTCGGGCCCTACACCTACTATATGGGAACCCCTCTAAGGCCCAAGCATATACTATATAGCACCCTAAACCCTAAACCCGAAGCCCTAACACATAACCCCTGAACCCCCCCCAAGGCGGGATCTACTCTCAGCTGCAGTTCGACGACGAGGCTCGAAGATTCACCGGCTGACTGCGTCTACTTGGAGGTTCATGGTACTTATTTACCAATTACAACTGTACTTATACTGGGTCTTGGAGTACTATACTTTAATACTTTTCTTGGTTCTGGGTTCCTATTCTAGCTACTTGTACCTAAAAAGTATATACTTTTTTTCAGGGTCTACTCCAAAGCTAAGTATAAGTGTACGAATAAACAAAGAGGCACTTAAGGGTTTTATAAGTGGGGTATCAGCAGTTATAGTGGGTTATTAAGTACCATGAAGAATTCCAAGCTGGGTTTAGGGTTTTATAGAGTTTAGGGTGCAGGGCTTAGGTGAATCATGGGTTTAGGGGGTTCGAGTGTCGGGTTTAGGGTTCAAAGTCCAGGGCTTAGGGGCCTATAGCCGATGAAATATTGCTACAGAGTCGGTTGGCCATGAGAGTCCACAGAAGCAACAACAGTCTGTTGAATTTCAGGTGGCGCAGTGACGCAGTGGGCTGCTTTCCAAAACAGCGTGCTTTTGTTCCCAAGAAAGGGGCAAAGGGCTGCGCCATCCTAAGTCATCCTTTTGGAACCTTAAACCCAGAACCTCAGACCCTAAACCCTGAACCCTAGACCCTAAACCCTAAACCTAAACCCTAAACCCTACACCCTACAGCCTAAACCCTAAACCCTAAACCCTAAACCCTAGCCCTAAACCCGAAACCCTAAACCCCGTGTCGGATGCAGGCGGACCGTGCGATGCTGTCGATGCTGAGTGCTGTCTGGATCCTGAAGGACCTTCCTTGAAGGGAATTGCATTCATACGCTTCAGGGTGTAGGGTGTATGGTGTCGGGTTTACGCTTTAGGGTTTCCAGGGTTTAGGAATTAGGGTCTAGGGTTTAGGGTTTAGTGCTAGGGTTTAGGGTTTAGGCTTTAGGGTTTAGGGTCTAGGATTTCAGGTTAAGGGCTTAGGGTCTAGGATGTAGGGTTTGGGGTTTAGGGCCTGGGGCCTACATGCCAACAGCTGGAATCCATATACCCCAAAAAGCTGCTATCCTCCAGGTACATGGTCCCCTAAACAATAAAGCCTGAACCTTACGCCCTTTGTGGTGCCTTACTGTAACTTTACATCTTTAGCCTTTTTTGGTTTATTGGGTTTCTTAAGAAGGCAGCTAAAAAATATAGCTACCCTGCTAAGAGCAGCCCAGAACCCTAAACTCTGGATTTTAAGGTGTTTTGGGGATCGCTAGAGGCTTTGGGGTTTGCAGGCGTCGTGCTCGAGGCCATGGGGGTCCTTTTGTTTTATTTTAATGGATGTAGGGTTTAGGGTCTTGGTTTTAGGGTTTAGGGTTTAGGGTTTAGGGTTTAGGGTTTAGGGTTTAGGGTTTAGGGTTTAGGGTTTAGGGTTTAGGGTTTAGGGTTTAGGGCTACCTTCAGGATGACTACGGCAGCATGATCGCAAGCCAGAAGAAAGTCGAGACGCGGCTCTTCGAGCGAACCTACCGGCACCCTGGGCCGAAGGAGGGTACGGGTTTTTGGGCTCAGGGGGTTCCCTAAACCCTAAACCCTAATCCTAAACCCTAAACCCTAATTAATCCGAAACCCTAAACCCTAAACCCTAAACCCTAAACCCTAAACCCTAAACCCTAAATCCTAAACCCTAGCCCTAAACCCTAAACCCTAAATCCTGCAGGGCGTAGCTTCTAGTGTCCACCTCCATCGTGGGCAAGAGTTTCTTTTTTGTTTTTTGTTGTTGTTGGGGGGGGCGGGGGGGGGATTGGGCTTGCGTAGTGTGACCTTGTATGCCTTCAAAGGAGGGTTTAGGGCCGTTTAGGGTTGAGGGTTCCGGGTTGGTTGGCTCTAAAACACCCACCCTTGTGTCATTTCTGGGCACAGTGCTTGCACTGGCAGTAGCAGTAGAGTTCCGGCGTTACCTTAGTCATTAAGTATGACGGCCTTTTGTTGAAAGGCACGTGCTTACTTCGCCGATGAGAGTTCAGCAGGGTCGAGAGTCCAGTTTAGGGTTAGGGTTTGGGGTTGGTCCTTTCCTGGCTTTCGGTGATCACTAGCACAAGTCCTGCCCTAGGGAGCTAGCCTGAACTCCGTCCCTTGGCTTAGGGCTTAGTGTTTTGGGGTTTAGGGTTTAGGGTTTAGCCCTAGTCCAAACCCTCCATTCTTGGGGGCCTTCAGGGAGGGTACGCCCTCAGTTTGAAGTAGAGTTAGTGGGTCCCTAAACCCCAAAGCCTAACCCAAAACCCTAAAGTTTTTTTTTTTTTTTTTTTTTTTTTTGGGGGGGGGGGGTGACGCCAAACTTGCCTAGCGAGGGCATAGCCTTTGGACTCTCGAAGGCAGCGGGTTTTAAGTGGGGAGAACCCTCAACTCTAGACTCCTAAGCCCTGGACCCCAATCCCTAAACCCTAAACCCTCAATCCTATGTACACCTAACCGAGCTTGCTCAAGGTCGATTCAGGACTTCCTGGGCATCAAGAGGACTCGTTGACGCTTAACCCCAAACCCCTAACTCTAAAGCCCAAACCCTAAACCTTGCTGCCAGACTCCCACAAATGTCGGGCCCCACTGACCCAGTTCACGTTTATTTGGGGGTGCAGGGCTTCGGGTTTAGGGCTTGGGGTTTTGAATTCAGGGTTTAGGGTACCCCCCCAAACCCTAAACCCTGAACCCCAAACCCTAAACCCTAAACCCTAAACCCTAAACCCTAAACCCTAAACCCTAAACCCTAAACCCTAAACTTCAGGGTTTAGGGGGGTTAGAGGGCTTTTGGGTCTAGATAGGCTTCGAGTTGGTTCGTAGTTGTTCGTTGCTAGTCGTGGGGGCTGAAGGTCTGCTGTGTCTTCTCTTTTCGGTTTAGGGTTTAGGGTTTAGGGTTTAGGGTTTAGGGTTTAGGGTTTAGGGTTTAGGGTTTAGGGTTTAGGGTTTAGGGTTTAGGGTTTAGGGTTTAGGGTCGGTCTAGGGTTTAGGGTTTGCAGGCTTCCGCTCCTCTTTCAACAGAATCAGACAAAAACAGGGGCTCCCCGCCTTTTCATGCCTAGTTTGGCAGCCTAGCTGGATAGCACCCTGCGCCCCAAACCCGCAACAGCTAGGCTCATACTGCGAAACCCTAGACCCTAAACCCAAAAGGATTCAACAACTCTCAGGCGTATACTGCTAAACCCTAAACCTCTAAGCCCTACACTAAACCTCTAAGCCCTACCCTAAGCCCTAAACCCTAAACCTCTAAAACCTAAACCCTAAGCCGTAAACGCTAAGCGCTAAACGCTAAACGCTAAACCCCTAAAACCCTAAACCCTAAACCCTAAACCCTAGACCCTAAACCCTAGACCCTAAACCCTAAACCCTAAACCCTTAACCCTTAAGGTTTTTTGAGAGGGCTCGCTCCCTGACAGACGACTTTAAAGGCCCTCGGGTGCAACGATGGCGTAGCTCGACACCTTTTGGGGCTTGAACTTAGGGTTGAGGGTTTAGGGTTTAGGGTTTAGGGTTTAGGGTTTAGGGTTTAGGGTTTAGGGACACCCTAACACCCTAAAACCCCTAAACCCGAGAGCCCGAAGCCGCTACACCTACAGCCCCTAAAGTCCCGAAACCCTAGACTCTGCGCTCTGAAGCCTTAAGCCTCCTAGCCCATAAGCCCCCGAAGACCCTCTAAAACCCCAACAGCCCCACCCCAAGAAGATACTACAGAACCACAGAACGCAGAAGAATACCAAGACCAAGAAAACCTTCACAAAAGAAACAAAGCAAAAACGAAAAAGTAAACCCTAAACCCTAGCAATGCGCAGGATGTCGACTGAGCAGATCACGGCAGCTTTGGTGATCTTGGCGCTTCGAGGCCTTAGCAAGAGCGAGGACAGGGCTTTGGGGTTTGGGGTTTGGGGTTTAGGGTTTAGGGTTTAGGGTTTAGGGTTTAGGGTTTAGAGTTTAGGGTTTAGGGGTTTGGGTGGTTAGGCTGTGGGGGTTCAGGTTTTGTTTTTGTTCTCTGTGCCCTAAACCCTAAACCCTAGACCCCAAACCCTAAACCCTAAACCCTAAACCCCAAACCCCAAACCCCAAACCCCAAACCCCAAACCCCAAACCCCAAACCCAAAACCCTGCCCCAGCCTCAAGGCTTTGTTTTTGTTTTGTGCTTAACAACCCTCAACCTTAACCGCTGGAGCCGCTAACCCCTAAACCCTAAACCCTAAACCCTAAACCCTAAACCCTAAACCCTAAACCCTAAACCCTAAACCCTAAACCCTAAACCCTAAACCCTAAACCCTAAACCCTAAACCCTAAACCCTAACCCTAAACCTGGTTCCGCAAGGACTTCTCCAAGCTCTGCCCGCCGAGCGAGCGTCGCACGCCGGAGCAGGTGCTGAACTACGCTGCTCGGACTCGCAACGGTTGGGGGGTTTAGTGTTTAGGGTTTAGGGTTAGGGTTTAGGGTTTAGTATAGGGTTCAGGGTTCTTCCGCTTTTGGCCCTCAGCTCATCACAATCTCCGGGATGAGACGTGGGCGACTTGTTGTTTTGAGCTCGCCGTTCCCTTAAACCTCTTTCATGGGCCAGCACACAGGTTTAGGGTTTAGGTTGCGTTGCATAGGGTTGTTTATAGGGCTTATACTACACCCCTCCGTTAGGAACTATTTTTTTAAGGCCAAAGGGATATTGAACATACAGTATTTTTATCGAGGTTCTAATAAGGGGAGTATAGTGTAGGGTTTAGGGTTTTGGGTGTAGGGCCACCCTTGAGCCTACAGAGCAAGCAGCCCTCACCCCAAAACAAACCTTAAGCAGCACAACAGGAACACAAGACAGGACTGGAATGTGCTTGAAAAAGTGTGTGCTAGGACCCGGGGTAGGCCTCTGTTTTTTTTTTTTTTTTTTTTTTGGGGGGGGGGGGGGGGGGGTTAGGTTCCTTATAAACCCGTTTAAGCCAGAAAGGGTGTTTTTTTCCTCGGTTGCTCTTGGGCCTTGTGTGTGTGTGTGAGTGTGAGTGTGAGTGTGAGTGTGTGTGTGTGTGAGTGTGTGAGTGTGAGTCTGTGAGAGACGAAGTACACCATAGATCCTAGACCCTAAACCCTAAAACTTATAATCCCTAGAAACTATGATATAAGCTATAAGCCACCCACTGCCCATGCCATGTTCGCTTTTACATGGGCCCCCTAGACTTCGTGAGGCCCCGACAGCCGACTGAGCCCCAAACCCTAAATCCTAATCCCTAAGCCCTAAACCCTAAACCCTAAACCCCAAACCCCAAACCCTAAACCCTAAACCCAAGGCGATCTCCAACTTGGATGCCTACCTCCCTTCCATGGCCTGCCTGCGGGGTGATGCCTACGACTACCTGGTCTCGACGGCGGGGTTTAGGGTTTAGGGTTTAAGGGTTTAGGGTTTAGAAGTTGGGGTTTAGGGTTTAGGGTTTAGGGTTTAGGGTTTGGGGTTTAGGGCCCAACCGAACATGCAACCTCGACCTCTCAAGCCCTAAAGCCCTAAACCTCTAACGTTTGAACCCCAAGCCCGAACACCGCCCCAAACCCGCGGAATCCTAAGCCCTAAGCCCGAACACCTCAACCCAAAGCACCATATCCTAAACCCTAAGCCCTAAACCCTAAGCCCTAAACCCGAGACCCTAAACTCTAAGCCCTAAACCCTTGCCCTAAACCCTAAACCCTAAAGCCTAAAACCTAAACCCTAAACCCTCAAGAAAAAACGCCCCCCACGCGGAGGCGCGCATGCTCAAAGAGTTCAACTTTGCGCAGCTCCTCCAGGGCGAGAACAACCCTCACTCCGCCCCTCGGGGTGCTTTTTGCTAGGAGGCAAACCCTAAGGGTTTAGGGTTTAGGGTTTAGGGTTTAGAGCTATGGTGTGAAGGTTTGGGGTGTTTTTTTTAGGAGGTTGAGGGTGTTAGAATTTGGGGTTTGGGTGTCAAGGTTTACCCGAAACCCTAAACCCCCAACCCTAACCCTAAACCCTAGACCCTAAACACCCTAACACCCTATGGATCTGAACACTAAACCCTAAACCCGATGATGTCTGCATGGTTTATAGGGTTTAGACCCATAGGGTTTTAGGGCGTTTAGGGCTGTATCAGGTCTAGGTTTCAGGGTTTATGGCTCTTGGCCTTGATGGTGTTGTTGTCGGCTTCAATGCGTTTTGGGTTTGAGGGTTTGTGCTCCAGGCCCCAAACCCTGAGTCCCCAAACCCCAAGCCAAACCCTAAACCCTGAGCCCTCAGCCCTAAACCCTAGCCCTAAACCCTAAGCCCCTCGACCCCTAAGCCCTAAACCACCCTGAGCCCCAAGCCCTAAGCCCTAAACCTTACAGGCTGCAAGAATGCTACGTAACCCGCCCTGAGACGCGAGGCCCTAGGCCGGGGTAGGGATTCAGGACTTAGGGTGTCCGGGCTTAGGGTCTATAGGGTTTAGGGTCTATAGGGTTTAGGGTTTAGGGTTTAGGGTTTAGGGTTTAGGGTTTAGGGTTCCTTAAACAAGCCAATTTTCTAGTTTTTCATCGCGAAGCGAATCTGCCAAGCTCCCTAAACCCAAGACCCTGAATCGGTACCACCCAAGACACTCAAAGGTCTGGCTGCTTCAGTGCAGCCTACAAGAGGAGGGCCAAGCCGTCTTCAACATCTACCTCTTCGTGCAGGCCGTGTGGTTTAGGGTTTAGGGTTTCAGGTTTAGGGTTTAGGGTTGAGCTTCAAGCAGTTCAAACTACCTGTCGGGTTCAGGGTTCAGGGTTCAGGATTCAGGGTTTAGGGATGAGTAGGCAAGCTTCTCAGCCTTGCTGGGCACTTGCTTCGGGTTTAGGGTTCAGGGTTCAGGGTTTAGGGTTCAGGGTTCAGGGTTTAGGGTTTAGGGTTAGGGTTCAGGGCTCAAAGCAACAAGAAAAGCAAGTGAACCTATCTCTCCGCCCCAAGAACCACAAGCAGTAGGCTTGGTGTGGTTGCTTGTATGGTTTGTTTAAGGCTTTGGGTTTAGGGTCGATCGGATTTGTAGGGTTTACGGACTAAGGGCGTGCATAGGCTTTAGGGTTTAGGGGCTCAAGAAAGGCCTGTAGGGCTCCCATGTCGGTAGCTTTGGGCTTCAGGGGTTGGGTTGAGCTGTGCTCATGGCCTGACATGTAGTTCTGAGCAGCTAATTCCGGCATCAACCCTTTGTGGGGAATTCCCATGCAAAACGACGACTGCGGTAGCTTCCATTCGAGGGTTCAGGGCTGGTTGTGTTCCCAAACTTGAAACTAAGTTTCCAAGAAGAGGGCCTAAACCCTAAACCCTAAATTTTCAGCCCAAACCCTAAACCTTAAACCCTAAACCCTAAACCCTAAACCCTAAACCTCCCCAAACACTAAACCCTAAACCACTTCCCACTGGCCTCCCTCAGATCGAGGGGAAGCCCCCATGGTCCCTGAACGTGGGCCCTTGCCCTGTTTAAAGGGTTCTGAAGTATGGGTCCTGGGGTTCTTGCAGGGTATATAAGGGGTATGTAAATATTCCCCGAGTAAGGGCCCATATCAAGGGACCATGTAGCTACCCTGAGATAGGAAGCCCCGAATTTCGAGTTCAGCCAAGTAAACCCTAAACCCTAAATCCTAAACCCTAAACTCTGTTCAGGCAAGTAAGCCCTAACCCTAAACCCTAAAGCCTAAACCCCAAACCCTACGGCAAGTAGACCATCGCGAAGAGTTTCCCCTGGTCTCAGGTTTGCATGCTGTGCGGCGTCACCGGTCATGCCACTCGCCCGCGGGATGTATAGGGCTTGGGTTTTAGGGTTTAGGGTTTAGGGTTTAGGGTTTGGGGTTTGGGGTTTGGGGTTTGGGGTTTAGGGTTTGGGGTTTAGGGTTTGGGGTTTAGGGTTTGGGGCATAGGGCTTGGGGTGTGGGGCTGAGGGTTTAGGGCGGCCTGAGTTGTTTCAGGGTTGGCTCAGCTGCATGGTAACCCTCAGACCTTGTCCCTTGAAGCCCTTTTGGTCTAGGCCAGTCTCCCGACATACTAAACCTACTATACCTCAACCCTAGGCCCTAAAGCCTAAACCGTCAACCCCAAGTAAAACCCCCATGCACTCAACCCTTCACCCCTACCCTATGCGTCCATTTTTCCCAGCAAAAAGGCTCCCTAAACCCTACACCCGACGTGACACCCTAAACCCTAAACCGCCCAAACCCTACTAGGCGTTTAGGCATTTGGGGTTCAGGGTTTTTCATTGGTCTTCGCACCATGACTGCAGCCAAAGTTTCCACAATGTGCCTTGGCTTGGCAGCCTGCCGCACCTGGGGGGTCAGGGTTTATCGGGGTTTAGAAGGTCACGTAAGCGGAGGCACAAGGTCCCAATGGCCGACCTCGCACCAAGATTTCGGGCCATGCTTCGTGGGCTGTCGCAAGAAGAACGGAAGGTCCTCCGCCAGTGCCTTGACGAATGTCATGACCTTGCTGCCTGCCGACAGTTGACGGCCTGTGGTCTGGATGGTTCCGAAGTGCAGATTCCTCTTGAAGACAACATGACTGTGGAAGACTTGCGCAAGAGCGTCGCCGGAAGGATCGGCTTGCGGCTGGGTGGCATGCTTGTCCTGGCGGCTGGCGGCGATACCCTGGACGATTCCAAGCCACTGTTGGAGCAAGTTCAGAGCGATGTCATCACGTATGTGGTTCAACAGGTTGCCCTTGCCATGTTGATATGCATTCTCCTGTTGTTTGGGTGCAAGAGAATACCTTGCCTTGAATTTTTTTCAGAGGGTTTAAGGATCCAACCCAGGTTGGTGCAGGGCACGCAGCAGCTGCGTTTCTGCGAACCCGCGACGGCCAACGCCTGAACGCGGTGGACGTAGACGCCAAGGACGCAATCTGTTCGTTGACATTGTGGGGTGAGCACAGGCTGGAGAATCTTGAGTTGCCGAAGGGCTTGCAGTCCTTGAGCCTCGAAGATTCTTTCAACCAGAGTTTGGAGAATGCGGCCTTGCCTGGCAGCTTGCTGTCCTTGAGCTTCGGGTTTTCTTTCAACCAGAGTTTGGACAATGTGGCCTTGCCTGGCAGCTTGCAGTCCTTGAGCTTCGGAGAGTACTTCAACCAGAGTTTGGAGAACGTGGCCTTGCCTGGCAGCCTGCAGTCCTTGAGATTCGGTTCTCGTTTCAACCAAAGTTTGGAAAACGTGGCCTTGCCTGGTGGCTTACAGTCCTTGAGATTCGGTTCTCGTTTCAACCAGAGATTGGAGAATGTGGCCTTGCCGGGCAGCTTGCAGTCCTTAAGTTTCGGAGACGACTTTTCCATGAGTTTGGAGAATGTTGCTTTGCCTGGCGGCTTGCAGTCCTTGAGCTTCGGTGCCCATTTCAACCAGAAGTTGGAGAATGTGGCCTTGCCTGGCAGCTTGCAGTCCTTGAGCTTCGGAGGCTCTTTCAACCGGAATTTGCAGAAAGTTGCCTTGCCTGGCGGCTTGCTGTCCTTGAGCTTCGGAGATTCTTTCAACCAGAGCTTGGAGAATGTTGCCTTGCCAGGCAGCTTGCGCTCGTTGAGCTTCGGATTTTCGTTCAACCAGAGCTTAGAGAATGTGGCCTTGCCAGACGGCTTGCAGTCCTTGAGCTTCGGATTGTTGTTCAACCAGAGCTTGGAGAATGTGGCCTTGCCTGGCAGTTTGCAGTCCTTGAGCTTCGGAGAATCTTTCAAGCAGAGCTTGGAGAATGTTGTCTTGCCTGGCAGCTTGCAGTTCTTGAGCTTCGAAGGCGATTGCAGCATGAGCTTGCAGAACATGGCCATGCCTGGCAGCTTGCAGTCCTTGAGCTGCGGAGATTCTTGCAACCAGGGTTTGGAGAATGTGGCTTTGCCTGGCAGCTTGCAGTCCTTGAGCTTCGGTTCTCGCTTCAACCAGAGTTTAGAGAATGTGGTCCTGCCTGGCAGCTTGCATTCCTTGCGCTTCGGATTTTCGTTCAACCAGAGTTTGGAGAATGTGGCCTTGCCGGGCAGCTTGCAGTCCTTGAGCTTCGGAGATTCTTTCAACCAGGGTTTGGAGAATGTGGCCTTGCCTGGCAGCTTGCAGTCCTTGAGCTTCGGTTTTAGTTTCAACCAGAGTTTGGACAATGTGGCCTTGCCTGGCAGCTTGCAGTCCTTGAGCTTCGGTTATTGTTTCAACCAGAGTTTGGAGAGTGTGGCCTTGCCTTGCAGTTTGCAGTCCTTGAGCTTCGGAAACGATTTCAACCAGCGTTTGGACAAAGTGGCCTTGCCTGGCAGCTTGCAGTCCTTGAGCTTCGGTTCTCGCTTCAACCAGACTTTGAAGAATGTGGCCTTGCCTGGCAGCTTGCAGTCCTTGAGCTTCGGTGCTCATTTCAGCCAGAGTTTGGAGAATGTGGCCTTGCCTGGTGGCTTACAGTCCTTGACCTTCGGTTCTCGTTTCAACCAGAGTTTGGAGAAGGTGGCCTGGCCGCATGGTCTTGTGTGCTTTGGTGATCTTTTTTTGCGCATCGCCGTGCATGCGGGCAGCGAGTTCTGAAGTCAAAAACAGTCCGAACGCTTTGTACTCCAGGGGTCGTCCAGACCCACACCCTACACCATCCGACATGACCAGGACTACCAAGCGCTCTAACAAACCCTAATATGTTGGGGTTTAGGGTTTAGGGTTTAGGGTTCAGGGTTCAGGGTTCAGGGTTCAGGGTTTAGGGTGAGGGTTTTAGGCTTTAGCCCCTGAACCTCCACCCAACACTCTTAGCCTGCCCAGCGCGTCCCGCAGGCTTCGACCTTGCGTAAGCTTGTGGGTCTTTGATGGCATATCGGGGTTTGCGAAATCAGGGGTACCTTATTGGGGGCCTTATTATGGAATCCTACTATTGATATTGGGTTCCCTATGTTCGTAATCCTCATATGCCTTAGGGGTTCAGGCGTCGCAACATGAAAGTCAGCTAAGCCCCAAACGCCTGAACCCTGAACCCTGAACCCTAAACCCTAAACCCTAAACCCTAAACCCTAAACCCCAACCGGGAAGGACTCAGGGCTGTGAGCTTGCGGTCGTTCAGGGTCGCCTGGGCGTTTTAGGGGTTGCAGGGGTCTCCTAGCTTCAGTCTAGTTCCGAAAACTCGGGTGGTTTAGGGTTTAGGATTTAGGGTTTAGGGTTTAGGGTTGCTTTTTTGAGGAGAATAAAAGTTTTTGTACGGGTCTATCAGGGCACTTTTACGACTTCTAAGAGCCCGGAACTAAAAACCCTAAGGCCTAGAAACACTAAACCCCAAACGCCCAGGTGGGCATTTCCCCAAATAGGGGTACCTAGCGGAATAGAGTCCCCTTAAAGGGAGCCCCAGAAAGGCACGGCTACTTTCCCTAAACCCTAAACCCTAAACCCTAAACCACCAGGTGACACTCAAGGGCTCGATGTTCCTGAATGAGCTGAATGGCCGCTCCCTACTCAAAGGCGGGCGAGCAGACGTCCAGTGCGGGTTTAAGGTCTCCTTGAGCTTAGGGTTTAGGGTTTAGGGTTTAGGGTTTAGGGTTTAGGGTTTAGGGTTTAGGGTTTAGGGTTTAGGGTTCAGGGTTCAGGCTTTAGGCTTTAGGCTTTAGGGTTTAGGGTTTAGGGTTTAATAGGGTTTAGGCGGGGTTTTACATCTTCTGTTGGCGGGGATAGTGGGCATGTTGGGGCCTACGAGGTCTTCGTTTGTGGGTATCCTACACCCTAGAGGGTTGGTTTGCAGCATTCAGGGGTTGAGGCACCCTAAACCCTAGCCCTGAACCCTGAACCCTAGACCCTAAACCCTAAACCCTAGACCCTAAACCCTAAACCCTAAACCCTAAACCCTAAACCCTAAACCCTAAACCCTAAACCCTAAACCCTAAACCCTAAACCCTAGCCCTTCAGCCTAAACCCAAACCCTTTTGCAAGGGGTACCAGGGTGGGCGACGAGTTTGGATTGAACTTCTGTGGCAACCACAGACGCCCCTTCAATCACCCTGAGTGCCTTCTAAACACCCGGTTCATAGGGTTTAGGGTTTAGGGTTTAGGGTTTAGGGTTTAGGGTAATAATTTGCATAGATATAGGGAACTCCCGACCTGAAGACATCTTTAAGGTCTTCGCAAACCTTCAAGATGAATTCTGCTTGCCTCATTTTCCGTAAACCCTAAACCCTAAACCCTAAACCCTAAACCCTAAACCCTAAACCCTAAACCCTAAGCCCTAAGCCCTAAACCCTAAACCCTAAACCCTAAACCCTCCCTTAAGACTACAATGCCCAGTAGCCTTGGGATTTAGGGTTTCGAGTTTAGGAATTAGGGTGCCTTGTGATCTGGGTGGGCTACAGGGAGTGTGCCCCTACATCTACAGAAAAGTCGCACTCCTTGCACGCGTACACTGATACACACCCGAAACCCTAAACCTCAAACTCTACAACTCAAAAAACCTTAAACCCTAAACCCCTAAACCCCAAACCCTAAACCCCAAACCCCAAACCCCAACCCTAAACCCTAAACCCCAAACCCTAAACCCTAAACCCCAAACCCTAAACCCTAAACCCTAAACCCTAAACCCTAAACCCTAAACCCTAAACCCTAGACCCTAGACCCTAGACCCTAGACCCTAGACCCTAGACCCTAGACCCTAGACCCTAGACCCTAAACCCTACACCGCCTTGCCCCTAAAGCGGTTGCGGAAGGCTTGGCTTGCCTCCAGCACGTGTCAGACGAGGAGCCGCAGACCGCCTCCCGACCCCACACGGAGGGCGGGGGGAGGGTTTAGGGTTTAGGGTTTAGGGTTTAGGGTTTAGGGTTTAGGGTTTAGGGTTTAGGGTTTAGGGTTTAGGGTTTAGGGTTTGTAGAGTTTGGGGCTTAGGGTTTGGGGTTTAGGGTTTGGGGTTTAGGGCTTTAGGCCTTTAGGGTTCAAAAGATTAGTCCTGGAGCTTATGGTACTTATATAACTGTACTTGTAACCGTACTAGGGCACTTAAAGAGGCTTATAAGTGTCATAAGTACAGCTTCAATAAGCACCATGAACCTCCAAGTAGTTTCTAGGTAGGGGGTTGGTTGAACAGAGACTAGGCCTGATAATCCACTTTTTCAGGGGTTATGGGGTATAGTTGCCCATCCTGGTACTAGAGGTTACATGGTCCCTTAGTTTGGTCCCTTACCTTCTTTAAAGGGTGGTGAAGTACGGGTTCTTGGGTCTTATAGGGTATATAAGGGGTTCCCCAACTAAGGCCCCTAAACCCTAAACCCTAAACCCTAAACCCCAAACCCTAAACCCTAAACCCTACCGTTTAGTTACCCTAATTAGATTCGAGGTGTACTGGAGATACATCGCCAGCCGTGCGCAAGCTTTGCAGCTCGGGCTGCAACCGGAACCCGAAGGCTGCGAGGTTTAGGGTTTAGATTTTAGGGTTTAGGGCTTCGGGTTTAGGGTTTAGGGTTTAGGTTTAGGGTTTAGGGGTTTAGGCTTCCCTACTAAGCCGCAATTTCAGGGTCCCTGTCCTTCATTTTCCTTGGGGACGAAATGAACCACAACAAACTTGACAGGGATTATAGTAGTGTGCGTGTAAGTTCAGGGAATAAGGGCTCTTTTTTGGGTCCTACATACCCTAGAAGGGATATTAGTACCCTAATTAATTTTGAGAACTACATATGGGTGGACCCAAAAAAGGGACCCTAATTTAGAGAAGCACCGTTATAACCCTAAATATCAGGTGCCGTATTATGAGAGGACCCCAAAAGGGACCCCATAATTTAGAGAACTACCAATATTACCGTTATATGGGTTCGAGTAGTACAGGGCGCATCAACTTTCGGGTTCATTTTGTGTTTAGGGTTTAGGGTTTTCAGGGTCCAGGGTTTAAGGCTTAGGGTTTAGGGTTTAGGGTGTAGGGTTTAGGGGCAGTGTGGCTTACACGAAGCTCCCTGCAGATGTGGGCTTGAGGGTTCAAATGCTCGAAGACTTGGGGCGTTTAGTTGGCTGTTGAGGTTGAGTTAAACCCTAACCTGAATCCCAAATTTTCCTGAACCCTGACCCCTAAACCCTAAACCCTAAACCCTACACCCTAAACCCTAAACCCTAAACCCTAAACCCTAAAGCCTAGCTTTGATCTCCAAGGTTAAAGTCTAGAGCTTTGGTTGAACATCGTCGCTCTTTGCCAATGAAGGGGTAACAGGAGGGACCCCTAGAAGGGACCCTTAATCTTATTCCGCTATATAACCCCCCATGTACACCCTATGCAGTCCCTAATATACCTAAGTAGCCCCTACATAACCCTTAAATATGCCCTAAATCCTAAACCCTAAAACCCTAAAACCCTAAAACCCTAAAACCCTAAAACCCTAAAACCCTAAACCCCTAAAACCCTAAAACCCTAAACCCTAAACCCTAAACCCTAAACCCTAAACCCTAAACCCTAAACCCTAACCCTAAACCCTAAGGTCCCTAAAAGGGTCCCTCCTTTAGTCCCTTGAGCCAAGGAACCTCCAAGTGCAGACGCCAAGCCACCTGGTCCTGGCTTCGGCCTCAGTGGGTTTAGGGTTTAGGGTTTAAGGTTTAGGGTTTAGGGTTTAGGGTTTGCTGTAACATGGCGAAGAAGCTGTGAAGGTTGGGATGCAGACTAGCTTCGAAAGCTTCGTGGCATGCCAAGAGCAGCCACTTTTATCCCTCTCAGGCGGCAAAACCACCCCAACCCATTCCGTTTAGGGTTAAGCCTGTTCTCAATTCAACTACCTGTTTCCACAATACTTCCTGGCCGAGTCCAGTGATAATTAAACACAGATTTTGATGGCAAAAATGACCCCTTGATTTTCCAGATTTAGTGGTTTCCAGAAGAGCGTTGAAGGTCAGGCGCTTCCGGGTGCCAGACTGGTTTTAGGGGGAACTCCAGGAATTTTGAGGGGGTCGGATCGCAGGGGGTCGCAAACAGCCCAACCAGACCTTGGAAAGGGACCAGTACTGGTCCGAGGAGAACAGGCTCCGGTACCCTATTCCCTAAACCCTAAACCCTAAACCCTAAACCCTAATCGGGGGAGTGCGTTTTCGGGGTTTTAAAGAGGTTTTTGTGAAGCTTTGCCGTCGATGAGCGTGTCCCGGTCTTCAATGCACCCTCGATGCCTCTACTTAGGGTTTAGGGTTTAGGGTTTAGGGTTTAGGGTTTAGGGTTTAGGGTTTAGGGTTTAGGGTTTAGGGTACCAGAACCCTAATCCCTAAACCCTAAAACGGTAAACCCCTAATGCTAAACCCTTGGCCTGAACCCTAAAGGTTAGACTGGTTGGTGGTCTCTTTAAGTAGGGTTTCTGTTTTGTAGACCCTAAACCCTAACCCTAAACCCTAAACCCTAAACCCTAAACCCTAAAGGTACAAGGGCAACAGATAAGGAGACCACCGGCCTTTCTAACCAAGGGGCCCAGGTGTCTAAGAGTAAAGATGTGCACCGGCTCAATGTCCCGGGCTTCCAGGCCCCCACAACCCTTTTTAGATTTGGGGTTTAGGGTTTAGGGTTTAGGGTTTAGGGTTTAGGGTTTAGGGTTTAGGGTTTAGGGTTTAGGGCTAGGGTTTAGGCCTAGCTGCCAGAGGGAGATTTCAGGACCTTCGCTCTCTCGATCATCCCAGTTTTTGTGAATGCGCCCACTCCGAAACGCTTCCCCTTCAGCCCACCGACATGCATATTCAATGGTCCTGTGCTTGGGGGTTTTAGGGTTTAGGGTTTAGGGTTTAGGGTTTAGGGTTTAGGGTTTAGGGTTGGGGGTTCAGGGGTTTTAGGGGTTTGGGGTTCAGCTTCGTAAACCCTGAACCGTCAACCCTCATGGCTCATGCGGTGCAGGCCCGCCTCGCGTGCCTCACGCGTACGGTGGAGCCCACAGCACTACAAAGCTTAGCCGCCCGGTTGGAACCTCGGGGTTTAGGGTTTAGGGTTGAAGGTTTAGGGTTTAGGGTTTAGGGTTTAAGGTTTAGGGTTTAGGGTTTAGGGTGTAGGGTTTAGGGGTTATGGGTTAGGGCTTAGGGCTTAGGGTTTAGGGTTTAGGATTCAGGGTGTAGGGTTTAGAGTTTTGGGGGGGTTTCCTGGCTTGAGGCGTCTTAGCATCAGACGCTTCCGGGTCTATGGCTTATCAGGCCTAGGGCGTATGAGGTGTTCAGCCTTGGAGGTTAGGAGATCCTCGTAGAGCCGTTTAGGGTTTCGGGTTTGGGGTTAGGGTTTAGGGTTTAGGGTTTAGGGTCTAGGGTCTAGGGTTTAGGGTTTAGGGGTATTGTCTAAAGGGGTCCCCCCCCCCCCTCTCCTCTTAAAACAAAACGAAACGTTTTCAGACCTCAAATAGTTGGGAGCCTGCAAAATTGTCACGCACCTTGAGCATGTGAGCATGGCATGTAGACCATGCATGCTGACCTTTGCCCAAAGGGTGGGGCAAAACACTTGTCAAGACCTAAACCCTCAACCCTCAACCCTCAACCCTCAACCCTCAACCCTCAACCCTCAACCCTAAACCCTAAACCCTAAACCCTAAACCCTAAGCCCTAAGCCCTAAGCCCTAAGCCCGCTGGCCCACCATTAGTTCCCCGCCCCGAAGTACCCTTAAGCACCCCCGAAGTAACCGTACCCCCAAGCATGTCCATGAACCTCCAGATTCCGGATTTTAGGGTTTAGGGTTTAGGGTTTAGGGGTTTAAGGTTTAGAGTTTAGGGTTTAGGGTTTAGGGTAGTACCGACCGCAGCATTCAGCCAAACATGCACCATTGCTTCTCTCAGGGTTGAAGGGTGAAATGCTTGGAGGTTCATGGGTACCTATAACCCCTATATACTTGCAGGTTCATGTGCATTTATGACCCCAATTAGGTGTAAGGTTCAGGTTCTGTAGGGTTTAGGGTTCAGGGTGGGTTGCAGGGAGTCTACTTATCACCTACCTATAGAGGACTGAGGGGGCTTATAAGTGCAGTGTTAATCGGGGTTTTACGTACCCTAAACCCTAAACCCTAAACCCTAAACCCTAAACCCTAAACCCTAAACCCTAAACCCTAAACCCTAAACCCTAAACCCTAAACCCTAAACCCTAAACCCTAAACCCGGGTAGCCGAAAGCAGCGGAGAGCCTAATTTTGAAGTGTGGAGAGGAAACGTCTGACGTCCGTTCTCAGCTGCACGGAAACTAGCTAGCTTTTGTGTTTGCGGGGGGCCGCCCAGGATGACTTTAAGCAACCAGAGATGGGGTTTAGGGTTTAGGGTTTAGGGTTTGGGGTTTAGGGTTTAGGGTTTGAGATTTGGGATTTAGGGTTTAGGATTTAGGGTTTAGGCTCTAGGGTTGAGGATCAGAAGGAACAGTTATCGTAACAGCAGCCCGAAACCCCACACCCTGAACGAGGCGAACAGGTTCCCTCCTTTGGAAAGCGTGTGTCATTGTGGGAGCAAAGATCCACGACGGAGGAGTTCAAGAAATAAGCAGTGCGTATTACCTAAACTCTAGCCCCTTCGGGATCTAGAGGGTTGAGGGTTGAGGGTTGAGGGTTGAGGGTTGAGGGTTGAGGGTTGAGGGTTGAGGGTTGAGGGTTGAGGGTTGAGGGTTGAGGGTTGAGGGTTGAGGGTTGAGGGTTCAGTCATGAGGGTTGAGGGTTGAGGGTGTAGAGCTCAGGGTCCTAGATCCAAATTTGCCTTCGATCTCCCCAGGCAGCAGACTGGGAAAATCTCACGGCTGCAGAGAAGGACGCGCTCTACGAGATTTTCCTCACCGACGGTTTGTACCACAAGGCCCAGGGTTTAGGGTTTTTCGCTTAAGGTTTAGGGTTCAAGCGTTAGGGCCTCGCGTCATAACCCTTGTTGCCCGAAGCCCCCTCAGCACCCCGAAGCACTCCTAAGCACCCGCAAGTACCCTTTACGTACCCCTAAACACCCCTAAGTCCCCCGGAGTACCACCCCTTTAAACCCTAAACCCTAAACCCTAAACCCTAAATCCCAGAGACGAGTAGGGAGTGCCTTAGGGCTGACGTTGGGCCATGTCCCCTTTCCCCCCCCGCAAGAGGTCACTTCCCGACCAGGGCTTCAAACGGGGCTTGATCCAAATCATATGAGGGTGGGCCAAAGGCTGCTGGGCAGATTCCCGCGCGGCCAAACGGCGCTGGCGGTAAGGGCGGGCCAAAGTCTGCTGGGGCAAAGGCAGGTGGGCCAAAGGCTGCTGGGCCGAAGGCCTCGAGCAGCAGCAGGGGCACAGCTCCAATGTGGGTTCTGTTATGGACTCGGCGAGGCGTCGCATGGGTTTAGGGCTAGGGTTTAGGGTTGGGGTTTAGGGTTTAGGGTTTAGGGTTTAGGGTTTAGGGTTTAGGGTTTAGGGTTTAGGGTTTAGGGTTTAGGGTTTAGGGTTACCTTGAACCCTAAGCTTTGTCTTCCCCGGTTTAGGTTTTAGGGGTATAAGGGTGTAGGGTTTGGGAATTGAGTTTACAGGGGTGTAATTAGGGTTTAGGGTTTAGGGTTTAGGGTTTAGGGTTTAGGGTTTGGGAATTGAGTTTACAGGGGTGTAATTAGGTTCGAGAGTCTCTTAGTAGTAGAGTAGGTAACCTTTAACCTTTTTGGGTTAATATAATCTCCTTTATAACCCCAAAGGTTAACCTTTAAAACCCCTAGGTACTGGACAACTAAGGTCTTCTTCACTGTCCCATGGGCTCAGTTGACAGATTCGCCATGGAGAGGACGCTAAAAAAACAAACCCTGAACCCTGAACGCTCTAAACCCAACAAGCCACACAAACCATTCAATGCCCTTCTAAAGCCCTAGAAAACCCTACAAGCCCTCTATGCCTCCTAAACCCAAAACACCCTAAACCCTAAGCCCTAAGCCCCAAACCCGAAGCCCTAAGCCCTAAACAAAATCAGGCTTGCAGGCCGCTATCTTCCTAAACCCTAAACTCTAAACCCTAAACCCTAAACCCTAAACCTTAAACCCTAAACCCTAACCCTAAACCCTAAACCCTAAACCTCATTCGGCTTACAGGCCTTTATCTTCCTCTATCTGCCGATGTTCTTGACCAACGCCGTGGCCAACCAGGACCTGGGCCTGCGCACCTTGGCTCAGTGTTTGGGGTTTGGGGTTTAGGGTTAATTAGGGTTTAGGTTTTAGGGTTTAGGGTTTAGGGCTTAGGGTTTAGGGTTTAGGGCTTAGGGTTTAGGGTTTAGGGTTTAGGGTTTAGGGCGACCTTGTTGGCCTCAGGGCCGTAGCTGTAAACAATTGGGTTTAGGGGGGTTTGTTTTCCTTCATTTCGATAAGGTATACAGGTCCTAGACAGCCAGGTCCAGCGACAGTGTATCATGCCGCAGAACATACATCCTAGAAGCCCTGGACCCTCAACCCTAAACCCTAAACCCTACTGCAAGCCCTGGTGCGTTGCTCTCAGGTCGTGGTCTGCAGTTCCTGGTGGAGCTGTACACCAAGCCTCTCGGCGTTCAGGTTCAGGGTTCAGGGTTCCGAGTGCGGCTAACCCTAAACCCTGAGCATTTTTTCCTAAGTATGTTCAGACATATAACCGAAGTGCCCTCTAGGCATATTCAGGCATCTAACCTAGAACCTCTCGACCCCAGACAGTCTGAGGGGTTTAGGGTTTCGGGCTTAGGGGTAGTTTCATGGGCCCTTAATATGGTCCCTTACCTCCTTTAAAGGCTTCGGATGTACGGGCCCTTGGTTTTGTTGAGGGTAGAAAAGGGGTATTTGAGGGGCCCCTTCTTCAGGGCCCATACTAAGGGACCACGTAACTCCTCAATCCTATCACATCTCTCTGAAGCCTGTGCAATCTTTGTCTGGGGCTCTCTTTACCTACAGCTTTATAGGTTCTGCCTAATTACTCATTAAAGGGGTAGCTACTACTAAACTGCAGGCACATGGATGTCTTATACTTAATTACTTCGCCAATAAATGGACTTCAACTTTTGGGTTTTTCTTCTTTAGTAGAAAGAATACAGCCTAACCGTATTGTTATTCCTAGGTATTTGAGAAGCAAGTAAAAGTGCCTGTACAGGGGACTCTGTCCCCCACGAAGATACAACAGCTTGAGTTCCCTTAGTCAACCTTAGATTAAACAGCAAAAGGGGGCCCACCCCATTCTAGGTTTGGAGTTTAGGGTTTCGGGTCGGGGCTGAGGGCTTGGGGTTAGGGTGTTGTAAAGCTGTAGCCGGGGTTTTGAGTGGTGCATGTTGGTCACAAAAAAGCCGTAAACTCGGAAGGCGCACGGGACATGTCACTATATTTCCTCGTTTCCCTGACTGGGTTCAACCGGATGTTACTTCAGTATGTTTCAGAGGGTGTTCAGGGCCATCCTAGTTTACACTTGGGCCCCAAAGCTACAAATCGGAACACCTATTGAAGGCTTAAGTAATTCGAAGCAGAGCCCGAACCCTCGCCCTAACCCCTGAACCCTTCATAGGCACATGGACCTTTAATAAGGCGGGAGTGTCGGTTTTGGGGCAATTAGGGTTTCGGGTTTTGGGTTTAGGGTTTCTGCTTCAGGATTAGAAGGCTTTGGGCTTGAGGCTTGTCTGAAAGCTTGTCCGGCACCCGTCTCCCAACATCCTAAAACCCTCAAGTTCAGAGCTTCAGGGTTTTGGGGTTCAACCTCAGAACCTCAGAACCCTAATCACCCCTAAACCCTAAAACCCCAAACCCTAAACCCTAATCCCTAAACCCCAAACCCTAAACCCTAAATCACAATTGGAGCCCGAAGACTGACAAGTCCTCTACGCGGGCTGCGCGAACTCTACTTTTATACACCCTGAGCCCCAACAAAGTACTAAGCAGTGAGCCCTAAACCCTAAACCCTAAACCCTAATCCCTAAACCCTAAACCCTAAACCCTAAACTCTAAAACCAAAGCCCTAAAGCTTGATCTCCAGGCTGCTGAACCATCGCTGCCTAAGCGCGGAAGTTTACACCGTCAAGGCGTCGCCAGTGCTCTGGGTTTAGGGGGTGGGGCTAGCCCCTAAACCTTAAACCCTAAACCCTAAGTTGCTCTTAGGGTAGTTCGCTTGTGCCCAGAAGGTTCCTAAGGGAGGGTCCGAAAGGTTGAAGGCGTGATCGCCGTGTTTGCAAGCCTCAAACGTTAAATTCTAAGTCCACCATGCTATAGCAAGAGGGTCGCTGGGGTTTAGGGTTTAGGGTTTAGGGTTTAGGGTTTAGGGTTTAGGGTTTAGGGTTTAGGGTTTAGGGTTTAGGGTTTAGGGAGAGAGCACAAGTCGCAAAGTGCAGCTGTGCATGAATAGGCTAGGTTTTGCCTGCCAAGAGCAGATGGGCCGGGGAGGATCTTTTGTTCGTTAGCAAGGGTTTAGGGTTTAGAGTTTAGGGTTTAGGGTTTAGGGTTTAGGGTTTCGGGTTTAGGGTTCTCAACCAAAACCCTAAACCCTACACCCCAACACCTACTACGTTCCTCTGGACCCACAAGCCTAAAACCCCGAAGGCCTGATGCCCTGTACCGAGCAAACCCCAAGAACCCCCAAGCCTAAGGCCTTCAACCCTAAACCCCTAAACCGCAAAACCCCTCACCCTAAACCTTTCAACCCAAAAGCCCAAAAGCCCCAAACCCTAACCCCAAAGCCCTAAACAAGCCCTTGACCTGCCACCAGGTGGATATCTCGTCCCTCGCTGCCTTGGCCAAGGAAGTCGATGACGCGGCTTGGCCCTGGCTCCATCAGGCGTTGAGGGTTCAGGGTTTAGGGTTTAGGGTTTAGGGTTTAGGGTTTAGGGTTTAGGGTTTAGGGTTTAGAGAGAGAGGGAGAGAGAGAGAGAGAGAGAGAGACCCGTCAGGGTGGGCCTCTTCGCTGTGTTGAAGAAGAAGAGAACGAGAGAGTGAGAGTGGGAGCGAGAGCTGTTGGAGCTGAGGGTTTAGAGAGAGTTTGGGGTCCGGGGTTATAGTGTTTAGGGTAGCGGCTTTGCGAGGGTCTGTGAAAATCAGCGGAGTTTGGGGCCCCTCAGTTCCCGTAATCCGCTGAGGCCCTAAATCCTTCTTGGCACCCTAAACTCTTTAGCCCTCCCACCAGCCTCCTACACTTTAGCACAAAACCCGGAGTGGCTTGACTGCTTACAAACCAGGCGAAGGTTCCCCCCCCCCCCCCCCCCCCCTGTGCTGAAACCCTAAACCCTAAACACTTAAGCCCTAAAGCCTAAACTCTAAGCCCAAATTGGGCTTTAGGGCTGGGTCACCTTGAAGTCGGGAGAGATCTATAGGGTCTGGAGCTATGCTACTATTTGCTTAAGAACCTCAACAACAGGGGAAAAAACACAGACATCCCCTTATTACCCTTGTAGGGAAGAATATTCGTATTTTTTGGGGGAGTTCTGAAGAAACAGTCGGGTTTTTGTAAGGGTTTTGTAGACTTCAGAGTTAAGAGAATAGGGCTGAGTGGGGTTTAGCTTGGCTGCAGGGGCGGCGGGTCCGAATACAGGTAGCCTATTGGGTTTAGGGTTTAGGATTTGGGGTTTAGGGTTTAGGGAAGTGGGACTCAGCTACACACCCTAAATGCCTACAGCAAACCATGACAAATGGAGGATCTCCACAAGCCTCAATGCGTATGCTCTGACCCCCTAAAACTACAATTCTTGTGCTAAACTTGAACACAAGGAACGCAAGGTCCAGGTTCACCCTGAACCCTAAGTCCCTAAACCCCTCCCCCCCCCCCCCCCCCCCCCCCCCCCCCCCCCCCCCCCCCCCCCCCCCCCCCCCCCCTCCCGGTTTAGGGTTTAGGGTTTAGGGTTTAGGGTTTAGGGTTTAGGGTTTAGGGTTTAGGGTTTAGGGTTTCCCTCCCCTCAGCAAAAAAAAACTGCAACTCAGGTCCGGCTCCTGCGGCAGTGCTTAGACTACTCGCGCATCGTGCAGCACGCCCATGGCGTCACGGCGCCCCGACATGATTTGAAGCCCGAAGCCCTAAACCGTAAGCCCTAAACCCTAAACCCTAAACCCTAAACCCTAAACCCTAAACCCTAAACCCTAAACCCTAAACCCTAAACCCTAAACCCTAAACCCTAAACCCTAAACCTTAGCCATCCTCACCCTAACAACCGATTGAGAAGTAGGCCTCAGGGCTTTTAATCTTCAGGGCTGTCGGATTTGGTTCGGCTTTTGAGGTCTAGGGTCCAGCATTGTCGTGGCCTTGAGGTGGGGGCTTAGGGGTGTAAAGGGTCTAGGGTTTAGGGTTTAGGGTTTAGCGTTTAGGGTTCAGGGTTCAGGGTTTAGGGTTTAGGGTTTAGGGTTTGGGTTTAAGAACTTTTGAGGCGGGGCTTGGGGGGGGGGGGAGGGTGTAGGCTTTGTCCATTAGTTCAGGGTTTTAGGGTTCAGGCTTCAGTTTAGGGAGTTCAGAGTTTAGGTGTGAAGGGTTTTGAGGGTTGAGATAGGACCAGTTTAACCATGTCTCTAACCAGATACCCGAAGGCCTATAGACATACAGCGAGAAGAGAAGCGAGACTTCTGTGTCATCTAGGGGCGTTGGGAAAAAGCTGTAACCCAAAACCCTAAACCCTAAAAAGGTTTTAGGGCTTAGAAGTTTGCAGGGTTTTCGTCGACCAGGGAAGCCCACATCACACAGCCCTCAGCTGGATTGAGCCTTGTTCCAAGGTGCTCCTCACAGCTGAGAGCTACCAGGTTCTTTCAGGCCTGGTGGTTTATACCCCTAAACCTAAACCCTAAACCCTAAACCCTAAACCCTAAACCCTAAACCCTAAACCCTAAACCCTAAACCCCGAATCCGTGCTGGGGTGGGGAGGGCGGGGGGGTGGGGGGGGGGGGGGGGTTCACAGTATTTCTGCTGGCCCCTCAACCCCTGTGTGATGTGGGGTTTACTGTAGCGTGTATCCTAAAGCCCTAAAACGCCCCAAAGCATTACTTAGTAGTAGAGTAGGTAACCTTTAACCTTTTTGTGTTAATATAATGTCCTTTATAACCCCAAAGGTTAGCCTTTAAAACCCCTAGGTACTGGACAACTAAGCTAAAACGCCCCAAAGCATTAAACCCCAAACCCTAAAGCCCGAAGGTTAGTGTTTAGGGTTATGGTTTAGCTGCAAGCAAAACCCCAAAACCCTAACGCAGTCCTATTTACTGAAACCCACAAACTCGAAGCCGTACGCCCTGGAATCCCTCAAACCTTGAAGGGTTTTGGGGCCCTTTGGCCCGTAAACCCCTGTACACAAGCCCAGACGTACCCTTCGTTGCTCTGTTTAGGTGGCCGTACTCATCTATATTTCCATGTACCTGTGTAGTCTATACTGGGGCTTTGAAGGGGTTCCCACGTAGTAGCTTTAGGCCCCAAGCACATCATATACTGTCTAGGTACATGAATCCTTAGTTGTGTGTTTAGGGTGAAGAGTCTAGGGTTCAGGGTTTTGAAGGTTAAGAAGCTGGGTTTTGTGATTCTGGGCTTGGGCTTGGAGGTGTAGAGCTGAACCTTAAACCCCAAACCCGTACACCCGAAGCCCTAAGGAAGGAAGCCAACAACCCCAAAGCGACTTGGGGGTTGGGGGGTGTAGGGCTTTAGGGGTTTTAGGGGTTTTAGGGGTTTTAGGGTTTTTTAGGGGTTTAGGGGTTTAGTTTAGGGGTTTGGGGGTTTGGGAGTTTGGGGCGCTTCTGGTTTGGGGTTTCGGATTTAGGGCTTAGTTTAGGAGGGTTTTGGGTTTTTACTCCTTCGAGGGTTCTGAGAAGCCCCCTGCGGAGGCCAGCTCGTTAACGAGAATCGCAGCACCTCGGATTCTCTTACAAAGCCGGAACCCTGAATGCTCCAAACCCTGCACTCTACATTACCCAAACCCTGAACCGTAAACCGGGGTTTAGGGTTTACAGTAGGGTTTAGGGTTTAGGAGTTTAGGGTCTAGGGTTGTTAAACTCCCTATAAGCCATAAACTCCCTCATTTCCGTACGTCCTAATAAAATCGACAGCCGTCAACGCTTCGCGCCGTGCGAGCCTGCTACCCAGAGGAATTGGCCTCAAAACGGTCGTTAGGGTTCAAGAAACCCTAAACCCTAAACCCTAAACCCAAAACCCTAAACCTAGTTTTCAAGGCTGGGCATTGGAGCGACAAAGCCGAGACACCCAGACCGGAAAATTTGAGCCCTGACAGACCCCGCTCTGCACTACCCCACCCCCCCCACCTGCTCGCCACCCCCAGGGTTCCGCCCTTAAAGATTAGGGTTTAGGTTTAGGGTTTAGGGTTTAGGGTTTAGTGTTTATCCCTAAATGGCCTGAATTATGGGTGGAACCAGCGGGGGGAGGGAGTATAGAGGGGGGTAGTGGGGAACCCATGAACCATGGAATCCGTTCAAAAGGGCAGTTAAGCCGTGAGTGGTTTTGGGTTTTGGGGGCAGTTCATGGTCCACCCCTAAACCCTAAACCCTAAACCCTAAACCCTAAACCCTAAACACCCCAAACCCTATAGACCCTACAGGCGGACTACGGTTTCGGGCTTCGGGTGCATCTCTATGGTTTCAGGGCTTAGGATGTCCGGCTGTGCGTTTCGTCTAAACCCCACATGGTGAGCCCTTAGCCCTCAACCCTAAACCCTAGCCCTAAACCCTAAACCCTAGCCCTAAACCCTAAACCCTAGCCCCAAACCCTAAAGGCCAATGACCCCCCAAAAAGCCCCGAGAGCGCATTAAGGCACCGATCTGCTTGAAATGTTGGCAGCACAGCAGCGTCGGATTGAGGAGAGGGTTTGGGGGGGTTTAGGGTTTGTTTTAGGGTTTAGGTTTTAGGGTTTAGGGTTGAGGGTTGAGGGTTTAGGGGGTGCAGGGTTTAGAAGGGTTTAGGGGGTGTAGTGTTTAGAAGGGTTTATTGTTCAGCATTTGGGGTTTAAGAGGGAGGGATTAAAGGGGTTTAGGGGGTGTAGAGCTTAGGGCTTATTGTTTAGCATTTGGATTTGGGAGGGAGGGCGTTTGGCGGCTTTAGTTTGGGGTTTTAGGGTTTCGGATTGTTTTTTTTATTCGGTAGAGAGTCTTCGGGAAAGAAATATCGTCTCTTACCAGAAGCCCTGAACCCCACGATGAAACATGCCACCGAGCGGCGCGGCCGAGTGAAACCCTAAAGCTTCACCCTAAGCCGCAAACCCTAAACCCACCATGAATCACAGACAAGGGCTTAGGGTTTAGGGTTTAGGGTTGTAGGGTTATAGGGTTTCAGGGTTTAGGGTTTAGGGTTGAACGACAGGGGGGAATGAGGGGGGGGGGGGGGGGGGGCGGAACCCAAAACCCCCAAACCTAAAATCCACCATGAACCACCGTCGGGGGAAGAGGGGAGGTGAGGGCCAAGCTACCCCCCTTACCTAAACCCCGAACCCCTTACGTTGGACCACCCCTCCCCCCACCCCCACCCTAAACCCTAAACCCTAAACCCTGAACCCTAAACCCTAAACCCTAAACCCGAGGAGGCTGTGCTGCACAAGGGAACCAGACGCCACTGGGCTTAGAGTTTTTTGGATAAGGGTTTCGGGTTTATGGGATTAGGGTGGATTAGGGCTTAGGGTTGCGTTGGCTCAGAGTTTAGAGGTTTGGGATTGGGGGGGGAGGGGGGGTTTCAGGGTTGCAAGGCATAGGGATTTAGGGGTTGGAGGTTTAGGGTGTAGGGTTTTGGGTTTAGGGTTTAGGGTTTTGGCCAAACGGACACCGGCATCAAGGGTTGATCCTCAAGTGAACCTAAAACTTCAAACGTTAATGTTCTCTAAACAAAGCCCAAACAGTTCCAAATTCAAGCCCTTACCGGAACAAACCCTAAGCCCGAAGCCCCAAACCCTGGGAACCAGGGGTGGGGTGGAAGTGCTGTTTGTTACTGATGGTCTTCAAAAAGCGTTCTGTTGGTATTCAGACAATTCAGGCAAGCACCGATCTTGGGTTTAGGGTTTAGGGTTTAGGGTTTAGGGTTTAGGGTTTAGGGTTTAGGGTTTAGGGTAGTTTCCTAAATTAGGGTCCCTTCTTGGAATCCCTCTTTAAAGGGTGCCGACTTACAATGGGCACCCAAAAAGGGACCCTACTTTAGGAAACTACCCATACTGCCAAAGATGGGTTTATGTGGCGGCTCAGGGAATCGGGATTGTTCATGCTTCCGGCTTTTAGGGTTTTGGGTTTTGTTGTTTTTTTTTTGGAGGGGCTTTTCCAGAAACAGGTTGAGGCGGAGGGGTCTGTGTAGACTGGGCGTGCGCCACAATGGCACATGCGGGGAGCTGTGTTGGGAGCTGGTGTAGTTCGGCCCCTTTCGGGAGTTTAGGTTTAGGGTTCAGGGCCGATGTTCAAGGTTTTGGGACCAGGGATTCTTTAAGAGATTTCCCTTTGTTGAAAACGTCTCTCTCTCAGGTCCTCCCCCCCCCCCCCCCCCTACCCAACAGATGTGTCTTGCGAGGCACAGACCATTCTGATTTTGCAGACTTTTTGTGGCACACATGAACTTAGGATCTAGGGATCGTCTTCATGCCCCAAGAAATGCTGAAGCCCCTACACCCTAAACCCTAAACCCTAAACCCTAAACCCTAAACCCTAAACCCTAAACCCTACACCCTACACCCTACACCCTAAACCCTAAACCCTAAACCCAAACCCTCACCCTAAACCCTACACCCTCAATGCCCAGTCGATGTCCGCCGCAAGGCCAAGCAGTGCTGGTGCGGCGCCAGTCGGTACGAGGCGAGGTTGCCATCCCGGCGGCCAGTCACTTCGCAGCTGAAAGAGTGCACTTTACACTTTTTCGGGATTTAGGGTTTGGGGTTTAGGGTTTGGGGTTTGGGGTTTAGGGTTTAGGGTTACTATTTCTCCCCCTGTAAGGCTGAAAGCGTACACTTTTGGGGGGCCTATGAACTCAGCAACTCCACCCTAAACCCTAGACCCTAAACCCTAGACCCTAAACCCTAGACCCTAAACTTAAACCCTAAACCCTAAACCGAGGTCAGCCGAATGAGCAGGTCGTGTCCGACTCATTCTGATGCCAAACAGGGTCACGCCAGATTGCTTCAACTGGGCCCGCACCAGGGGGGTGGATTTCAGCCGGTTCTTATAAAACCCTAAACCCTGAACCCTAAGCCCTAAACCCTAAACCCTGAACCCTGAACCCTAAGCCCTAAACCCTCAGCTCTAAACCCCAAACCCTTAGGACTCCTAAATCCTCGGAGAGGAGTTAGGGTTTGGGGTCTTGGGGTTTAGGAGGGGGCTTTAGGGGTCGGAATAGTTACTAATAGTATACCCTTCTCTTCCCTTTGAAATTATGCTACCTTTAACCCCCCAAAAACTATTCTAATCGCTAAGGCCCCTAATAATAGTATTCCCTTGTCGTCTCCTTATAATTATGCTATAATAACCCGCCCAAACACTATTCTAATCATTAAGGCCTTGTCGTCCCTTTAAGATTTTACTATAATAACCCACCCAAACACTCTTCTAATTATTAAGGCCCCTACCTTTATTATCTGGTACAAACTATGGAAACTCTAAACCCAGTCCACTGCTGCAGCCTACTTAGTCCCCTTCTCAGGTACTAACACCTATAGGCAAGTTCAGATTCACCCCAAAAAAAGGAGCGAAGGGAGAGGTTGCATGAAATGGCTAAAAGTTTCCTGATAGATCCGAATTCTTGGCGTGATTTTACTGGGCTTTGCTCTCTTCCAGGGGATCCCCCTTAAGAGGGAACTCTGTGCAGAAGCCTAAGCCCTAAACCCTCAGCCCTAGCAACCCTAAACCCTGAACCCTAAGCCCGGGGTGAGAGGACCCCGCAACAACTTTGCCAGGGCGCCGTAGGAGATCTCAGGGGATGCCTGAGCTCAAGTAGGACCACGAGGTACACTCTAAGCCCTAAGCCCCACACCCTAAATCCTAAACCCGAAACCCCACACCCTAAACCCTAAACCCTAAACCCCAAACCCTAAACCCTAAACCATCCCCCACAAAGAACACCCCTTTTAACCAAAAATGGTACGCTTGTTTTTTTTTTCCTTGGTTACTCTTGAGTCCAGTTTAGAGTTCTGGTTTCGATACCCAGAAAGTGGTCCTTATAACAGCCAGATAGGGATTTTTATTCTAGATGTTTAGGGGGGATCTTGAGCACATAGTAGACAAAGTGTATGCCAGGGTCTTCCTAGAGGTTTGTCTTTGATGCGTTCGAACTTGACCTGAGACGCATCCCCTAAACCTGAATTACACCCCGGTGACCTCAGAGTGAGGTAAGCCCAGCCAGAGCCCTAAAGAAAGGAGGTGTGCTGCAATCGCTGGGCATGACTATATACCTGAAAAAAAAACAAACAAAATCCTAAACCCTCTGATCCACCGCCCTCCTTCTGCGGACCCCAAGCAAAATGTGCCACGCTGTACCACCTGCGTTCGTCCGTTCTGCTGGACCAGAGCGGCTTTCACTCCTCCGAGAGCCCCCGGAAGCCCTGAACCCCAAAAAACCTCGAATGCCATCTCTAAATCTCTAACACCCTAAACCCTGAACCCCGAACCCGGAACCCTAACACCCAAACCCCCTAAACCCTAAATCCTAACCCCCAAACCCCGGAACCCCAACGCTTAAGAAGCAACGACGCATGTAGAGCGAGTTCAGGGTTTAGGTTATAGTCCCTCTTCCTTCCCTCGCTGCAGAAATAGTTTAGGGTTTAATTAGGGCTTACGGTTTCGGGTTCGGGAACCCGAAAAGAGTAGTGTAATTTCTGTCATAGGCTTTGACCCATAAAGCGAAAATGTCCTGCCACCGAAGCCCCTGGCTGAAGCCACCCCTTTGGCCCACAACCACCGTAAGCCTTTTGTCCCTTCCCCCCATGCCCCCTACCGCCTCCCCCCCCCCCCCCCAACCCCCCCCTCACCTCCCCCTGAACCCTAAACCTCAAACCGTAAACCCTCACCCCTCAACCCTCAACCCTAAACCCTAAACCCTCAACCCTAAACCCTCAACCCTAAACCCTACCCCTAAACCCCTCCATCAACAGACACTCACAGAAGCCCTAGTTTGCTTTGGGCCCTCGGAGGAATTGGAAATCTGCAAAAGCATGCTGATTGCGCATTGCGCCAGACTCCCTGAAGGGAAGCTGGCCATCGAAGAACCATTGTGGTTTGCCGACCCGTAGAGTCTAACCCTAAACCCTAAACCCTAGACCCTAGACCCTAAACCCTAAACCCTAAACCCTAGACCCTAGACCCTAAACCCTAAACCCTAAACCCTAAACCCTAAACCCTAAACCCTAAACCCGAAACCCTAAACCCTAAACCCTTACCTTGTATCAATGAGGTGGTGTAGGGTTATGCCTTCTGGGACTTAGCAATCCTTATCGCGCTTTGCTGGATGGTGTAGAGCCCTGGCACAGGGGTTATGTTCGTAAATTCGGGCTTAGGGAGCACAATCCCAACGCCCTGAACCCTTAATGATGGATCCCTGGCTAGAACTTGTCGGGGATGGTTGAAAATGTACCTAGTGTAGGTTCTCTGATGTAGTGTAGGGTTGCCGGATGTGGGTAACCCTAATTCCTAAACCCTAAACCCTAAACCCTAAACCCTAAACCCTACACCCTAAACCCTAAACCCTAAACCCTAAACGAGTCGGCATTCTACAGGTCAATGACATACGTTGGGGCGGGCAGCTGTGCATGTCTCTTCCTGCCTGCTGTTTCAACGCAGACTGGGCAACTGCAATCCTGGCCTCTGCTTAGCGGTTTAGGGTTTAGGGTTTAGGGTTTAGGGTTTAGGGTTTAGGGTTTAAGGTTTAGGGTTTAGGGCCAGTGCCCGTAACAAGACGAGCGGCAACGCCAGTAGCATCACCCAACAGCCCTGCACCAAGAGCACTAGAAGTTCTGGGATGCAGCTGAGCAGAGGAAGACGGATGCCCGACTGAAGAGTACCAGCCCTACACCCTACACCCTAAGCCCTACACCCTAAACCCTAAACCCTAAACCCTAAACCCTAAACCCTAAACCCTTAACCCTTACCCTAAACCCTAAACCCTAAACCCTAAACCTATAAAGCCCAAGCCTATAAAACCTAAACACTAAACCCAGTCTGACATGTTCAGGGTCGAAGGGTTCCCCCTCCCCCAGCTGCCGAAGCCGAGTATGGTGGAACAAGAGGACCAATGGGGTGTAGGGTTTAGGGGTTAAGGGTTTAGGGTTTAGTTTTTAGGGTTTAGGGTTTAGGGTTTAGTTTTTAGGGTTTAAGGTTTAGGGTTTAGGGTTTAGGGGTTGAGGTTTAGTATGTAGGGTGTAGGTTTCGTTGGGCCATTGCGGTGTCCATGTCGCCAGAATGGCCTCTGCAAATGCAAGCCTGATACTGATTCAATGCGAATCCCGGGTGGGGAGCAGGTTGCAAACCTCACAGATGGTTGGGCCGTGGGCCGTCAGCATTCACATTCTCCCGCCGGCATGAGACCCTAAACCCTAAACCCTAAACCCTAAAAGGCGTAGGGTCAAGGATTCAGGGAGTTGGCTCAAACTGCCAAGATAGGCATCCGATTGGCATCCCAGCTGCACCCCGTAAGCCAGAACATGCGCCGAATTTAGGGTTTAGGGCTCAGGGTTCAGGGTTTAGGGCTTAGGATTTAGGGTTTAGGGCCAAGAAGAGAAGCACAACCCTTTGTCCAATGCCCAGAACGTCCCGCTTTACAATTCAGTTTGGACGGTTTGGGTGTTGCCCTAAACCCCAAACCCTAAACCCTGGAAGCTGTCAGAATGTGAAGCATGTAAAGCTTTCTCATGATTTATTTCAGTGAAGCCAACAACTCTCGAGCCCTAAAGCCTAAACCCAAAAACCCTAAGCCCCCTAAGCCATAAACCCTAAACCCTAAACCCTAAACCCAAACCCTAAACCCTAAACCCTAAACCCTAAACCCTAAACCCTAAACCCTAAACCCTAAACCCCCTAACAAGGGCCCAAGAGTAGCCTCCGGCCTGAAACCTGGTGAGACCGCAAGTCTCCACTTCCGGGACCGTGGGCAGTGAGCAGAGCCCTCAAAAGCAGACTTAGGGGTTTAGGGTTTAGGGTTTAGGGTTTAGGGCTTCAGGGGTTCAGGGGTTCAGGATATGTGGGGTTTCGTGCCCCCGCTGGGGTTGGGGTTTAGGAGACTAGGGGTTTAATTAGGGTTTAGGAGTTTAGGAGTTTAGGAGTTTAGGAGTTTAGGAGTTTAGGAGTTTAGGAGTTTAGGAGTTTATTGGTTTGGGGGCTTCGGAGTTTAAGGGTGTTGACTTTTTGGGGTTGATGGGTGCAAACTCGGGAGGAGCAGGTTTGGGGGGTTGCTGGGATGCTTACCGTCGACAAGCCCTAAACCCTACAGGGCTTGGGTCTCGGAGTTTACAGTAGGGTTTTAGGGATTCAGGGTTTAGAGTCTAGGGTTTTCGGGTGCAGAGCTCGCTTCAGCAGAACTACAGCAAAAGATTGTAGCGTTTTGGGGTAGTCTCGTGTCAACGCAAAGCCCTAAACCCTAAACCCTAAACCCTGTGCGGACTAAACAGTATAACCCGAACCCTGCGACAGCCACGCCTCCGGTCCTGATTCTTTTTCTCCTCCAGCCACAGAAGTCGCAGTGAGGAGTAAGACATGTCTCGCACTCTCAGGCTACAGAGCTGTGCAAAACCCGCAAGCCCCCTAGACTTCCTGAAGCCGTAAACCCCAAAACCCTAAGCCCTAAGCCTAAACCCTAAACACCCGAATCCCTAAACCCTAAACCCCAAATCCTAAGCCCTGGACCCCCCTAAACCCTATCCCCTGACCTCCTTTGCAGGGTTCTGATGTAGGCCCCTTGGGTTTTGGCGTTTTGGGTTTAGGGTTATAGGGTTTAGGGTATATGAAGGGTATACAATCGGACCCGTATGAAGGGACCATGTGACTCCCCTAAGATACGGCCAGGGGGCGGCTTCTTTTCCCCACTTCTCTTGGAGATGGTTGCTCGTATCAGTCCCAAGCAAACACACGGATTTAGGGTTTGGGTTTAGGGTTTGGGGTTTAGGATTTCGGGTTTACGGTTTTGGCTCCTGGGGGACGGGGGCCGCGGCACCATCTGAATCTTGAAACAGAAGAATCCAGTCAGTACCCTTCAAGATATTCTAAGTCCCCCACGCAAGCTTCCAGCCAGGCCCTTTTCGCGGTGTCCTTGGGAGGTTCACTCTCATATGAAGTAGGGTATATATTTCTTGTACCCCCAAAAGGACACCAAATATATGCACTCACCAATATTAAAAAGGAACCTTATATGCACTCACCAAAAACAGAAATATAAACCCTGTTTCATATCCTAAACCCACGACCCCAATCGGCGCCGTTGAGCCCCTTGCAGGAGTCTGCAGCTACAGAGAGCTTGGATAACGTTTTCTTAGCCAGGAATACAGGACCGCTCAAGAGGCTTTAAGTCCACAATAAAGCACTTCATACTCAGATAGACTACCCTGAGTCGTTATACCCGTTTCTCGAAACCTGATTAAGCGCGCCAAAGAGGCACCACGTTTACATGTCAAGTGTGCGATGCTTTTCAGCCAGCCTGTACATTGATCCTAAGCCCTACACCCGAAACTAGAAACTCTATACCTCAAACCCCAAAAAAATCAATCCCAAATCCTCAGCCCTTAACCCCAAGAACCTGAGGAGACTGGTTGTCCTGATGGTTGACGAAGCCTTCTTGGAAGTTGGAAGTCTAGCACTTCGGGGTTTAAGCTGTCGGGTCTAGATTCGGGCTGAACCCTAAGCCTTAGACCCTAAAACCCTAAGCCCCAAACCCTAAAAGCCTAAACCCTAGACCCTAAAAACCCTAAACCCTAAACCCGCCAACTCTTCAGCTTCTCTCCAGCGGTCCTGCGCATAGCGGTGGCTTCCTCAACTGGTGATGCCCCCGCACAACCCAAAACCCTAAACCCTAAACCCTAAACCCTAAACCCTAAACCCTAAGCGCCGAAAATCGGGGGCAGCCAGTGACTTCGTTAAGCCGGCTTTGACATGCGAAAACCACGCGTCGAACCACATGCCCTCAATTCGCGCTGCAGAAAAAGCGAGTGAGTGGGGAGCCAAGGAACCCTAAAAGGGTTTAGGGTTTAGGATTTAGGGTTTCGGCTTATCTACCTGAATCGGAACTTTTGTATAAAAGGGTATATGCCTCTCAATTTGAGGTTCATTTTCGTCCCCAAGGTAGAGGGTGTATGACCCCAATTTTAGGGTTTGTTTTCGGCCCCAAGGTGAGTGGGGTTTTGGGCTTAGGCTTTCGGCCCCCTAAACCCTAAACCCTAAACCCTAAACCCTAAACCCTAAACCCTACACCCGGATTTCCGTGAAGCTGCACAACAGAGTCTGCTCCAAAGGCTGACGGAGCCCCGCAGCTACGTTTAGGGTTAGGGTTTAGGGTTTAGGGTTTAGGGTTTAGGGTTTAGGGTTTAGGGTTTAGGGTTTAGGGTTCGTCTGGGCTTCCCAGTCCCTCCCCCCTCTTGCCCCATACCTGGCACACCTTCAGGGTATTACTTGGAGGTTCATGGTACTTACGAACCAATTATAACCGGTCTGTTCCTTTACTGTAACTTTAGATCCTTAGCCTTTTTGGGTTTATTGGGTTTCTTAATAAGGCAGCTAAAAACTAAATTTGTAGCTACATTACTAAGTGCAGCCATGTAACGGTACTTATAGTTGTACTTAGAACCTTATTAGGGCAGCTAAGGGGCACATAAGTGTGTTATAAGTACAGTTATAATTGGTGCATAAGTACCATGAGCCTGCAAGTATAGGGTGCAGCGCAAAGTCCTCTGCCCTTAGGGTGTAGGGATGTAGGGTCTCCACCCAAAAGCCAAACCCTAAACCCTAAACCCTCGAAAGCCCAGCACCTTCTTTGTTGTAGACTCGCCAAGACTTCGTTGGGTGTCTGTATACTACGTACCAAGAAAATGCAGACATGTCGGTGTCGGCCTGTAAGGCAGGGTCCCCTAAGTGACCTAAACCCTGCACCCTGCACCCTAAACCCTAAACCCTAAACCCTAAACCCTAAACCCTAGACCCTAGACCCTAGACCCTAGACCCTAGACCCTAGACCCTAAACCCTAAACCCTAAACCCTAACCCCCCTAAACGTTTAGGGCCGCACGCAGGTATCCTTCCCGGCTTCGACGATATGAGTTCCGAGGTCTGCTGGTGGGGCGCTCAGGGGGGTGTGCATGGGTTTTGCTTGGAGGTTTAGGGTTTAGGGTTTAGGGTTTAGGGTTCAGGGTTTAGGGTTTAGGGTTTAAGGCTTCAGGATTTAGGGGTTTCGGGTCACGGGTACTTATAACTCCATTTATAAGTCTACTTGTAACCTACTCAGAGCATTTACGGGGCTTATAAGCTGATAAGTACAGTTGTGGCTATAAGCACCCTGAACCTCCAAGTAGGGGTGGACGGTTCCTTACAGCCCTGCACCTCTAAACCCCACATCCTGAGCCTTAGAACCCCTAAACCCTAAACCCTAAACCCTCGACCCGAGACCCTAAACCCTAAACCCTAAACCCTGAACCCTGAACCCTGAACCCTAAACCCTAGACCCTATAGACCCTAAACCCTAAACCCTAAACCCTCAACCCTAAACCCTAAACCCTATACCCTATACCCTAAACCCTAAACCCTAAACCCTAAACCCTAAACCCAGCCCTAAAGCCTAAAGCCTAAAGCCTAAAGCCTAAAGCCTAAAAACCTTGCACCCTGAGCTGGCCCTGGCCTTGCAGGACAGCAGGCAGCACGCCTCCATCTTAAACCCTAAACCCTAAAACCTAAACCCTAAAACCTAAACCCTAAAACCTAAACCCTAAACCCTAAACCCTAAACCCTAAACCCTAAACTATAGCCCCAAAACCCAGGTAGGCGCTCGGAATGTTGTGGATGTGTATACATGGGGTGTCCTTTTGGGGATACCCATATATTCAGAACCCTACTTATATATGTATGTGTGTATATATATATATATATATATCTGTGGGTGTGTGTGTGTGTGTGTATACGTGTGTAGGGGTTTAGGTGGTTTTCGGTGTGCAATTCTTTGACGCTTGAGGCTTTAGCACATAGCAAAAAGTCGACATCGCGCCCCCTTATTGCACTAGTTGTATGTAGGACCACGACCTCAGTTCTACCCCCTAACCCTAAACCCCAGACCCTAAACCCAATTTAGCCCTTGCAACTCTACTTGCAACAAGTGGGGGCATTCACTGCAATCCTTGGTACCCTAAGCTACAAAAACATACAACAAGTGAGACCCACCAAGAGGCCCCCCCGAGATTGAATTTGGATACCCCGAAGCCCAAAGCTCTAAACCCCAAACCCCATTGAAAAGAGACCCCTGAACCCGAAACTCTAAACCCTCGGTGTTTTCTCCAGGAGGCCCCAGCCTGGCCGAGCACCGGCCCTAAACCCCTCGAATAGAGATTTTCTGGAACCTGCATAAAACCTTCTTGCTTTCGGAGCGTTTTCGAGTCCCGGGGAGTTTTCAGCAGGCACCGGAATGCATAGGTTTGCGGGTTTTGGGGTTTTCCAAGGGTATTTTTCCCCAAACCCTAAACCCTAAACCCTAAACCCTAAACCCTAAACCCGAAACCCTTATTCTGGTCCCTTACCTTCTCCAAAGGGTTGTGACGTATGGGCCCTCGGGAAAAAATCGGGTATGCAGGGGGCATTAGAAGGGGTCCCCAGTTAAGGGCCCATACGGAGGGCCCATGTGACCAACCAAAGGGGTTTACTTGGAGGTTTATGGTACTTTTTTTCCGGTGGTAGCTGTACTTATATGAGCCACTTATAAGCCCCCTTAATTGCCCTAATCAGGTTATAAGTACAGTTACAAATACAGTTAGAATTGGTTAACAAGTGCCATGCACCTCCAAGTAGGGCTTTTGGACGGTTTCGCGGGCTCTGACATGCCCAGCCGTTTTGTTTTGGGGTTCAGGGCATCTGCTTTCATGCAAAGCCTTGCACACTCACGCACACCCTAAACCCTCTCACCCTATAACCCTATAAACCCCCTATAACCCTATAACCCTATAGCCCTAAACCCTATCACCCTAAACCCTACATCCTTACAACCCTAATCCCAGGACCCTACACCCTGTCAACCCCGACACGCAAGACATCCTTCTAAAGCAGGAAACCCTATGATATCCCTAAACTTTTAACCCTAAATCCCTAAACCTGAGCAACCTCTACGGTTTAGGGTTTAGGGTTTAGGGTTAGGCTTTAGGGTTTAGGGTTTAGGGTTTAGGGTTTAGGGTTTAGGGTTTAGGGTCTACACACAAAACATCCTTCTATGACAGGACGATGGATGCGGTGATGGAGGCAGGGGTGCAGGGCTCTGGCATCAGAAGACTGGCAGGATGCTTCATTTCCAGAGGGTTTAGGGTTTAGGGTTTAGGGTTTAGGGTTTAGGGTTTAGGGTTTAGGGTTTAGGGTTTAGGGTTTAGGGTTTAGGGCTTTGGGTTCAGGGTTTAGAGTTTAGGGCTTAGGGCTTAGGGCTTAGGGCTTAGGGCGTAGGGCTTAGGGGTTAAGGTTTAGGACTGAGGGTTTAGGGTTTAGGGCGTAGGGCATAGGGTTCAGGATGCTTACAGGAGAAGCCCGAAGCTTTGAGCCCAGTCACCCCCAGACCCGCGGATAAGGGATCGATGTGCTCTTAGGAGTTCCAGAAAGCTAATTGCATGTTCAGGGTTTGGGGTTTAGGGTTTAGGGTACACCCTCACATAACACCCTTAACACTGGGTTCCTTAAACCACTTAATTTTCACTTACTTCAGGCTGCTAAATGCACTTGAACCTTTGCAAGTCTGCATTCCCCAACCCTCCTAAAGCCCTAAGATCCTCAGCATTAGATCCTCTAAGCCCTCCTACATCCCTAAGCCCCCTAAACCCTAAACCCTAAACCCTAAACCCTAAACCCTAAGCCCTAAATCCCGAACCCCATGCCCTGCACCCGCTCATCTCCTACACCCTACGAAGTATGTGTGGAGCCGATTCCAGTCAATAAAGTAGGTGAGATTATGTACGAAGCAGGCAAAAACACCAAACTGGTTGAGGGCTTAGGGTTTGGGGTTTAGGGTTTAGGGTTTAGGGTTTAGGGTTAGGGTTTAGGGTTTAGGGTTTAGGGTTTAGGGTTTAGGGGGCTGTATGACTTCTTGAGAGAAGCGGCCAACAGAGAAAGGAGCTGTGCTCAGGGGGCTGGCT
This sequence comes from Symbiodinium natans, assembly GCA_905221605.1. NCBI lineage: Eukaryota > Dinophyceae > Suessiales > Symbiodiniaceae > Symbiodinium > Symbiodinium natans. Next base: position 443,863 of record CAJNDS010002200.1, on the reverse strand, counting down.
TCCCTCCAGCCGGATCCGAACAAGGTGGAGGGTTTAGGGTTTAGGGTTTAGGGTTTAGGGTTTAGGGTTTAGGGTTTAGGGTTTAGGGTTTAGGGTTTAGGGTTTAGGGTTTAGGGTTTAGGGTTTAGGGTTTAGGGTTTAGGGTTTAGGGTTAGGGGGTAGGGAAGACGCCCCAAATTCGGCTGACCGAGAAAGGAGAATAGGAAACGGCCATCGACGTCGAAGTTGCATGCTGCTTGTGGCGGGGAAGTCTTCGTCAGAAAATGCGGAAGGCGGGGTGGTACGAGGAGACGTTGACGGCCGCATATCTGGGACATTTTGAGATTTGCTTGCGTGAAAGACCCTGAAATCCGAAACCAAAACACCTTAAACCCTAACCCCCTAAAACCCAAAGCCCCGACTTGGCCCTGACCCCCCAAGAACCCAAAACCCTGAACCCCTAAAGCCCTAGACCCTAGAACCCCTAAAACCCAATGCACCCCAAGCCCCCTCAACCGACTCCCCTAAACCCGAAGTCCCTAATCTTGTTGCACATCTTGGGGGGCCCAAACCTAACCCCAGTAAACCCCCAAAGCCTTAAAGCTTGGGGATGTTGCCCCTGATACTAACAGTCCTTGACAGGGATTAGACTACCCCCTTATGAAAACCCCGATAAAGGACTGTTAGTTTTAAGGGGGAACATCCCAACCCTAAAACCCTGAAGCCTAAACTTTGAGCCCCTCCTCATCTTCGACCACGTCTTTCAGGAAATGAACCCAAAAAAACCCTAACCCCTAACCCTAAACCCTAAACCCTAAACTCAGGGCCTAGGCCGCCCCCCTACGTTGGGGGGGGGCTTTGACTTCGATGGCACTAGCCGACCCAGGATGGGCCCGGTACCGGAACACGTTCTCCTCGGAAACCAGTACCAAGCAAGCACCCTATCCTTTCAGGTCCTGACCTTTTCAGGTGGGGGGGGCACCCCCAGGGTCCCAACCTAGGGGGTCCCTGACCCCTCACTGCAGCGTGCCCAAGGACTAGGGGCCTCAGGCCAGGCAGGGCGGGTGCTCCAAAAACCTGTTTTTGGGTCTTTCAAGGCCCTGGGCCCCCCCGACCCCCTCGACTCTTGGACCCAACGAACGTCATGAAACTGAAAGAGGTTTTTAGAAGTTGTCTGAGTTTAGGCATAACCCTAAAAGGAAGAGGTTTGGGTGGCTTTGGCGCCTTGCACGGCGTGGGGTGGGAGAAAAGTGTTTGGTGGCGCTCCACAATCGGGCCAAAGCTGCTCTTCTTCGCACCTCACGAAGCTTTCGAGCTTGTTCCGAAACCAAACCTTCACAGCATCTACGCCCTATAACCCTAAACCCTAAACTCTAAACCCTAAACCCTAAACCTTAAACCCTAAACCCTAAACCTTAAGCCCCTCCTAGTCTTTTTGCACTTTTGTCGGGGCCTGGGGTTTCTTGCAGGCAGCCGACAACGCAGAGAGGGCCCTGGAGGAGTCATGGGTTCCCCTACGACCCCCCTCTCGGGGTTTAGGGTTTAGGGTTTAGGGTTTAGGGTTTAGGGTTTAGGGTTTAGGGTTTAGGGTTCAACTACCCCCAACCCCCCCCCCCCCCCCCCCCAACCGTAAACCCTGAACCCTAAACCCTAAACCCTAAACCCCAAACCCCAAAACCTAAACCTTAAACCTTTATATAAGTTCTTCCCCCAAGTTAAGGCTATTCAGGGATAGGTTCTCCCCCAGAATTAAGCCGAATTAAGGATTTTCAGGGGGGGGGGGGGGGGGAAGGGGGGGGTTAGTATAGACGGGGGAGTAGGGGAGTAGGGGAACCCATGCAGGAGTCTGAGAGGGGCCCCTTGTCTGGGTAGCCCGGTGGGACCCTTCTATCCTGTTTTTGGTTCTGGGTTCCCTTCTAAGGAACCCAAACAAGGGTCGCCTCATTAGAAGATGGTTTCTGGGCGGGCAAGTCGTGGTTTTCGGGTCTCGGGGTTTAGGGGCGCAATCCCTAAGCCTTATAACGCCTAAACCGCCCCTTTTAATGAACATATATGATATGGGCACTTCACAAAATAGGGGTACCCCGAATATACCCCCAAATACTAAGCTACTTGAATACTCCTTATGTAGGACCCCACAAAAAGAAGGGTGCCCAGCTTTTCGGAAACCCCCACATGGGGGAGCCATATGAACCAAACCCCAAGCCCCAAGCCCTAAACCCTAAACCCTAAACCCTAAACCCTAAACCCTAAACCCTAAACCCTAAACCCTAAACCCCAGGAGGCGCTTGCTGCCGCTGAGGAGGCTGAGTACTACGCATGGGAAGCAGAGATGGCCGCCCGTGATGCGGGGCTGTGAACTTCGCTGGCCTTGGGGATAGGGTTTAGGGTTTAGGGTTTAGGGTTTAGGGTTTAGGGTTTAGGTTTCCTAAAAATGTTGTCATATACCCTATACTACTGGAATTCCTATTAAGGTATATGGACCATAAACCCTTTTAAGGGTGCATTTGGTCCCCAAGGGGTGAGGGAGCTTTATGGGCTCTGAGGGCTTATCGGGTTTTGGGGTTCACGGGCCACCTCAAAATAAAACCTTTAAAGCCACTTGTGTAGGAAACCTGCTCAACCGTGAACCCTAGGCCCTTGGTGCAAATGCTCGGTTCTCAAGCACGATGGAAATTCCAGATCCCTCTCGGCAGCTAGGGCAGGTGGGCAGCTGCATTGCCACTTTACGAGTTGGAAGTTGGTTTTTCTTCACAAGGTCATGGGGCTTTCGGTTTCCGCGAGGCTGCTTCTCGGGTTTATAGGGCTTCTGAGGTCCATGCGGCTTCTATCGGGCTTGTCGGGTGTGCAAGGCTCGTAGGGTTTAGGGTGCAGGCTTTTGGGTGTTCATCGCCCCGGTCCTTGGGGTTCTTTGGTGCTGACAATCGTGCCCTTCTGTCTATGGTCATACTGAGCATGCAAAGTAGAGGCTTCAGGAGGCCTCTACAAAACCCTAATGCCGCTAAGCCTAAGCCCTACACTGCCCTACACCCAAAGACCCTAAAGCCTATCAAAATCCTAACCTTGCACCCTTTGCCTTACACCCAGACTGTCAAAACCCTAAACCCTAAACCCTAAACCCTAAACCCTAATCCCTAAACCCTAAACCCTAAACCCCCTAAACCCCCAAACCCAATCGCACGCGACGTAAGCCCTGAAGCCTACCCGGCTCTCCGTCTGCAAACCAATGCAGGTGCGCCTTTAGGGTTTAGGGTTTAGGGTCTAGGGCGAATGGGGGGAGGTGGTAGGGTTCATACCTTGGGTTCCAAACGAACCCACAAATTGGGGGGGTCATGTACAACCTGCCTATATACTACAGAATTCCCTGTGAAGGCATGTGAACCGCAACCCCTTTTAGGGTTCATGTGGTCCCAATGGTAGGGCTTAGGGCAGCTTAAAGAGTGCGACTCGAGTACTTTTGCTCATCTACTCGAGTCAGAAAAGTTCAGAAATCAGAAAACACAAAGGGCCGAAATTGGTTGTGAAGTACTCGCACTTACATCGGTTATGAGTCCGTCAGAGATAGCTTCCTCCTTCTACGATTCATGGGCCCTTAATGTGGTCCCTTACCCTCTTTAAAGGGTTCTGAAGTATGGGCCCGTGGATTGTATAGAGCATATAAGGGGTGTATAAGTCCCCTTTACGGGCCCACACTAGACCATGAGGCTACCCTGAGATGCGATTCTACGTATGGTACATGCGACATGCGAGGGTCTCCACCCGACGTCTGCCCACCTCATTCTGCCTCAATCCGAGGGGTCCATGTACCTACACAGGGTGTATCGTTTAGGGTAGTAAATAAATGCAAATATACATATAGATAAAAGTATATAAATATGAATAGATAAATACATATGTATGTACTTGGGCCTCAAAGGGGTCCCCGAAAAGTGGCTTTAGGGCCCAGGTTTCTGCTACACATAAGCACATGGACCCTTAGGGCAAAGGAAGCTCGCAACAGCTTGCGAGCTCAGTTGCGTCGTCTTAGCACCCTCCGCAGTTTGGGATTTCGGGTTTGCTTACTGCATGGGCCTATGCACAGTTCAGCACGAAGAGCCCACAAGCCAAGGGTTTAGGGTTTAGGGTTCATAGGGTTTAGGGTGAAAAGCCTTGAGACTTTGAAGGCTGTGGGAGGCCCGACGACGCTCGTCGGATGCATGCCGGTGCGTCGCTGAAGCACGTGGGCTGAACCATGTCGTAGGAAGCTCGTTTAGGGTTTCGGGTTTAGGGTTTGCGGCTTAGGGTTTAGGGTTTAGGGTTTCGGGCTTCGGGTTTAGGGTTTAGGGTGCACCGCCCCCCAAAAACCCCCCCACAAGTACAGGCAGCACGCTGGAGCCGCAACGGGGCTCCCCTTGCGCGCGCTTGCGCGGGCTTATACTTTAGGGTTTAGGGTTTAGGGTTTAGGGTTTAGGGTTTAGGGTTTAGGGTATATGGCCGGTTTTAGAAGATACCGAATTCCCTCAGTAAGCCCTGGACCCTGTATAAAACTCAACCCTCAAACCCTTCAACCGGGAGAATCCATGAGTCTTCTAAGGTTAGGTTGGTTCAGGGTCTCGTGTTTAGGGTTCAGGGTTTAGGATACTTTTGGTTTAGGGTTGTAGGTGGGGTGGTGGGGGGGGTGGGTGCGGGTGGTGTTGCAGTTGTACAGGGCTTCATGCGGGCATCAGACGAGGTTAGACGGCGAGGAAGCCTCTAGCATGAATCGTCCTACACGCACTCAACTTCTAAGCCAGGATTTTTCAGTTTGGGGGTAAAGGGCAAGTAGAGCTCGAACTAGGTTGCCTTCGCCCAGCATCGTGCATAGAGTAGCGCGCGCCCGCTCTGCAGAAGTGACAATGACTCACTTGAAGAACGCTGTGTTGCAGTGACGCAGTTGCTGATGGCAGGGTTGAGGTTCAAGCTAAGTTGCTACCCCCCGAAACCCTAAACCCTAAACCCTAAACCCTAAACCCTAAACCCTAAACCCTAAAAACCGAAAGCCCCCCAAAACCCAGAATCGGTGTAGGACCTTAAAGGCTACACCCAGCCACCCCATGAAGATTTCTAGTCCATGGATCCTTCAAAAAGGGACCCAAACTTAGGGTTTAGGCTTTAGGGTTTAGGGTGTAGAGTTTAGAGCCACCACCCTAAACCCTCAACCCTCAACATGTCTCTTTCTTGTGGGTTTCCTGGGTGCAGGCAGGCCCGGCTGAAGTGGCACCAGCACCCTAAACCCCGATTGAGGGTTGCGAATCCCTAAGCCCTAAACCCAACGCTCCAAGAACCCGCAGAATTCTACAAAGCGCAGGGGCGGCAAATGACTCGAGTCACGTCTTTCGGGTTTAGGGGGTTTAGGGTCCCAGGGTAGGGCTTAGGGGTTTAAGGTTTAGGGTAGGCCTCACCCTACTCAGTCTAAACCCTCAGAAGCCCAAAACGCAGAAAGCTGACACCACGCTGAGCCCTCAACCCTAGAAACTGAAGCCCCAAAGCCTAAGCCCAACATCCCTGAATCCTGAAACCCTTGTTATAACAATTGGAGCCCAACAAAAACCACATATAACGAAAGGATGCCACCAGCATGGCTTTCCAAGATCCGCCAAAAATAGGGGCCCTTATACCGCACTACTAGGATCCTCATAATCGTGTGGTAAACCCTAAACCCTAAACCCTAAACCCTAAACCCTAAACCCTAAACCCTACTATCCAAGAATCATGCAACACACACCAGGGGCATGCCCCTGGGAGAAATTCAGGGGGGAAAAATCCTTCCTTTACATTTTAGGGTTTAGGGTTTAGGGTTTAGGGTTTAGGGTTTAGGGTTTAGGGTTTAGGGTTTAGGGTTTAGGGTTTAGGGTTTAGGGTTTAGGGTTTGGGTTTAGGGTTTAGGGGTATGTGTTTGGGGTATGTTGAATTACCCCAAGGGTCCGGGTACCTGAATATTGCATACTTGGGCCTTAGAGTACTTCCTATAGAAGGGCTTTGGGGCCCAAGTATATAACAATGAGGTACATGGACCCTAAACCCTAAACCCTAAACCCGAAATATGAGGTACATGGACCCTCAGGGTTTCTCTGACATATTAAGAGAACCCCCCCCCCCCCCCCCACAAACCCTAAAAACCCTAAGAACCCTAAACCCTAAAAGCCTCAAACGCCTAATCTGTAAACCCTAAACCCGAAGCCCTAAACCCTAAACCCTAAACCCTAAACCCTCTTAGATATGAAGAGAACCATGAGCCTAGAATCGGTGGGCAGAGGCGGTCGGCACGCTGCCCGCCACGCTGGCAGCGCTGGTCGACTCCCCAGAGTTCAGGGAGTTTCGGGTTTAGGGTTTAGGGTTTAGGGTTTAGGGTTTAGGGTTTAGGGTTTAGGTGGTTCAGGGGCTTAGGGTTTTGAAGATCGTGGGTTGAGGAATAGGCTTCAGCAATCCGGGTTAGGGTTTAGGGCAGTATCCCCCACACCAACCCTGCAAAGTGCCCTTTGTTTGATGGATTATAGGGTAGAATAGCCCATCCTGGTGGTGGCCTAATAAGAGTTGATGGTTCAGGGCTTAGGGTTTAGGGTTTAGGGTTTAGGGTTTAGGGTTTAGGGTTTAGGGTTTGGGTGTAGGGTTTAGGGTTTAGGAATTAGTTAGTCAATGTACCTAAGCCCGAAACCCTGAACCCTAAACCATAGACCTTTGGGGCACCAGCAAAAAAGTACCCCGTGTCATATGGGCCAAGACTTAGCAAAGAATCACAATAATTACTCAGGCCATATGGAAGCTTCCGAAAGTAGGGGGGAACCTTGTTGGGGTCCTTGTTATAAGGGGATCCTACTATTTGGGGATCTCTATTCGGGGTCCCCTTTTTCCGTAAACCCCCCCCTTATTTTGGGCCAAGAACCCCTGGCACACGCAACGGGGGAAGCCTGAGAGCAAGATGCTACTCTTCGACACACCCAGGATTGAGGGCTTTAGGGTTTCGGGTTGCAGGCAACTTAAATTACATAATTAACCCTAAGACCCAAACCCTAAACCCCAAACCCTAAACCCTAAACACTAAAGGGTTTCATAACGTACACTTCGAGAAGTTGCTTTGGTCCAAGCTCTTTGCCCCTAAGGCCGTCCACTCGGCGAACCGCAGCGAGGATGGGGCCATTGACCCAGGCGCGCGAATTCCCCAACCTGAGGCGACCAAGAAGTCTTTAAGAGGAAGTACCTCCATGGGGCTTTTGTTGTAGGGCTTAAGGTTCTTAAGGTCCTGAACCCGAAGCCCTGCACCCTATACCCTCATACCCTTAGTATCTTTGTGTCAAGGGTCTTCGTTCTCGCAGAGAGTGCTTTCCGACAGTTTAGGTTTCCACAGCTAAGGGTCTATCTCGCATTCCTCGAGTGACTTCGGTGCACTGCTGGACAGGCTGGACTGTTGGCGAAGGTTGAGAGTACTCTTCGAGGTTCACTCCTATCCCAACATCCTATAGTCCCCCTATAATCCCCCCCCCCCCTCCCCCCAACCCAAACGTCGCACAGCAGCCCCCCCCCCCCCCCCCCCAAACCCCCCCCCCCCCCCCCCCCAAAAAAAAAAAAAAAAAAACTCCTAGAACCCTAAGCCCGACTTCAGCCCTAAACAGGAAAAGGACCCTTGGGGCAAACTCCCCAAGAACCCTCAACACCTAAAGCCCTAAACAACACTAACTCCGCACTTGGAAGCTCTTTTGGCTTAGTAAGGCTACCTAGTATCTGCTAGAAACCCCTCACAATCCCCGACACCCACCTTATTAACCCTACTTACTAAGTCAAAAGGGCTTCCAAGCAAGCTGCAGGGGAGGTCTACTACACAGCGCCCGCGCGGGACCCTGGGGAACTGAAAAAGCCACCTGGGCGTGATGGGCTTCTGGGTTTACAGGGCTCAGGGGGTTTGGGTTATTAGAGGGTTTACAGGATTATGGGGTTTATAGCATTATAGGTTTCAGGGTTTATTCGGTTTGGGGTTTAGGGTTTGTGGGGTTTGGGGTTTTTCGGGCTTAGGGTTTGGAGTGTGGGGCTTAGGCATTTAGGGTTCGTGTTCGGGATGACAAGGGGATCCTACTCGGGTTTCGTTTGGAAAGTTGGTGGTGGAGAAGGTTCGGCCGGTTTGTGAGGCGGGGCGTGGGAAGAGAGGGGAGGGGAGGGGGAGTGGGGGGGGGGGGTGGGGGGGGCGGGGGGTGATTCCGTCCTGCAAAGAGAAAACAACGCAAGCCCGAATCGTATTTCGTAAACCTGCCTCAAATTAATGCAAACCAGATTCCCGAAACGGTCCTGCTCTGCAAATCCCAAATCCTTTGGGGTCAAGGTTGCGAAGTTTTTGTTTGGATATTTTCGGAAGGGGGGGGGGGGGTCAGTAGCGTCAGTTGTGTACGCCTCGAAAACCCCAAGCCCTTAAAGGTCGTAACTCTGGATTCGGGGCGTGTCCCTTTTGAGCTCAGAAGGCTGGGCCATGGACGTGACACAAGGCCAGGTGGTGCCATGGCTGGCTCTCAGACTCTCTGTGATCCGGTGCTTGCTCGTGGTTGGAACCGCGTGCAGGCATTCCATGCTCTCGGCATTCTGGGCCTGCAGTGCTGAGGAGTTGCAGCACACGTCTGAGCTTTTCTGTGAAGCTGGCGTAGACCATCTGGTGGCAGTCCTCTTGGCAGAGGATTGCAAAGGTCAGTTGGAATGAGAATGGCAGCGCGTGTCTCCTGAAATATACTGGCAAGGCCCTGATGAAGATGTATGGTCTCCGAGCAAAGCTCGGCTGGAATTTTTAACCTGGCATGCCAACACAAACTCGTAATCTGACATTATGCGGGTATTATGCGGCTGAAAGTGCTGAAACCATGTTTTTTTTTAACACATTCCACCTACCAAAAAGCAAGTGATCTCAGGTCCGAAATGAAGTTTCGAATGTCATGAAACATCGGCAGGCGTGGTGCGAACAGCAATGCACTCAAAAAGTAGGGCACGGTAGCCCACCCGTGGGGGGAGGGGGCTTAGGGCTTATTAGGGCTTGGGGCTTCGGGCTTCGCTTAGGACTTAGGAACCCTAAACCCTAAACCCTAAACCCTAAACCCTAAACCCTAAACCCTAAACCCTAAACCCTAAACCCTAAACCCTAAACCCTAAACCCTAAACCCTAAACCCTAAACCGTTTCAGAAGCACTCCAAGGCCATGTTCTTCTTGCAAGCCTGCTGGTTGGAGCCGCCCCGGCGTGCTTTCTTGGCAGCCCTACTTCTGTCACCTGAAGCTTGGGCTCTGGGTTTTTTTATATAAGAATAAAGGGTACCCTAAGCCCAAAACCCTAAACCCTAAACCCTAAACCCTAAACCCTAAACCGTAAACCCTAAACCCTAAACCCTAAACCCTAAACCCTGTCTGGGCCACCAAGCTTGGGAGCCTCTCTGTGGAGTTGTGGGTTCGTGGCTTCTGGGTCTTGGAAGTTTTGGGGTTTGGGGGCCGGTCCCAGGGATGGGTTTCGGGTTTAGGGTTCGGGGTTTAGGGTTGAGGGTTGAGGGTTTAGGGTTCAGGTGTTAGGGTTTAGGGTTTAGGGTTTTGAGCTTAGCTTTTAGGGTTTAGGCTTTAGGGTTTAGGGTTTAGGGTGTAGGCTATGCTTTATACCAGGAGGAAGGTTTGCCCATGTAGAGGCAGCGCAGGCGGACGGGGGAAAGAGGGAGCTTGTATTGTCACAATAGTATACCTAAGCGAGTAACCATCAAAGCGCACTGGAAAATGGCCTTCCACAAGCTGAAGAACCTAATTAGCCCTTATCAGCCCGTGACTGGGTCTTAAACCCTATACCCTACACCCTAAACCCTAAACCCAAAACAAACCCGACAACCCTCGCCCTGAAGTGGAAGCAGGTTGCTACTATGGGTCGCCCAGCCGAGCAACGACGACGCGGCGCTACCTCGCCGCTTTCGAACCGCGCGGACACCCGGATTCAAAGGTTTAGGGTTTCGGGTCTAGGGTTCAGGGTTCAGGGTTTAGGGTCTAGAGTGTCGGGTGTAGGGTTTAGGGCTCAGGGTTTGGGGCTTAGGGCTTCTAGGGCTTAGGGTTTGGCTTATTAGTGTTCAAGGGTCAAAGGGTTTAGGGTAGTTCGGAGCAACTCTGATTGGGCTCAGTTGTCCTGGCAGTTGCTGCGAGGAAACCCAACACAGTTAAACCCTTGTTGCAGCAAAATTCAAGTTCCTTAAGCCCAGGTTACTGAAGCTGAGCGTGTCAGGCCTTTTCTGCAAGCACAAAAAATGCCTAAGAATTCATGTACCAGCACCAACAGTAGAACCAGGGGTTTAGGCTTTAGGGTTTAGGTTTTTAGGGTTTAGGGTTTAGAGATGCAGTATATACCGGGGTCACAAAGGTCCTACAGTTATAGGAACTCCTTTTAAATGCTCAAGTGTGAACTATGTAGTGACCCTAAGCCCCTGACACTAAGCCACTGAGCCCTAAACTCTAAAGCCTGTATCCTTGTAGTTCGAATGGGTTTGGGGCATATGAAGCTCTGACACCATTCGCAGGGTTTAGGGTTTCGGGTTTAGGGAGTCAACCACGTTCTTTCTTTCTTTCTTTTATTTTTTGCTTGGGGGGGGGGGGGGTGGGGTGGGGGATTGGGGAGGAAGGGGGGGCGGGTGTTGGCCGCTCGTGAAAGCATCTGCAGGGCTGTTGAAGGGGGCCCTGTGTGTCTCTGTGTGTGTGTGTCTCAGGGAGGATTTTTGGGTTTTGGGGTATTCAACCCTAAACCCTAATCCCTAACCCCTACACCCTGGCTAAACCCCCACCCAACACTCTCATACAGACCCTTGGACCCCTAGCATGGGTGCTTCCTGCAATCCCTGGAGGTTCTTTTTCTGGACGTCTTTGGGGACGGTATAGATCCTACTGACGCCGAGCGTGGCGGCCCGGATGTGTTGCCGAAAGGATCTGTAAGGGGTTTGGGGCTCTGATTTTCAAGGATCAGGGTTTAGGGTTTAGGGTCTCGTGTTTAGGGCTTAAGGTGTGGGGAGTGTCACGTGATCAACCTTCATTGTTCATAGTTTTTTTTACATCAGTATATACTGGGGCCGAAAGCGAGTATACGGGAACCCCTTGAAGGCCCAAGTATATAAAGCACTACAACTATGTATGAATCTTTGTGGTGCTTTACTGTAACTTTACATCTTTACCCAAAAAAATTGGGTTTCTTAAGAAGGCAGCTAAAAATTAAATTTATAGCTACCCTGCTAAGAGCAGCCAAGTATGAATATATATATATATATACAATATGCACTAGGTAGCACCCAAAGCCCTAAACCCCAAACCCTAAACCCCCGAACGCCTAAAATTGAAACCCCCAGACCATGGACCCATAGGGTTTAGGTTTCAGGGGTTTTGGAGGGGCTAATTGCCCGAAGCCCTAACCCCTTAACCCTATACCCTAAATCCTAAACCCTAACCCTAGAACCCTAGAACCCTAGAACCCTAGAACCCTAAACCCTAAACCCTAAACCCTAAACCCTAAACCCTAAACCCTAAACCCTAAACCCTAAACCCTAACCTTAAACCCCTAAACCTCAGAGTTCCAAGGGTGAATCCTCAAGCGCCTCAAAGCCAAAGCTACGCAGATAACTGTGTCGGATGGACAGGGTCTAGGGTTTGGGGTTTAGGGTTTAGGGTTAGGGTTTAGGGTTTAGGGTTTAGGGTTTAGGGTTTAGGGTTTAGGGTTTGGGGTTTGGGGTTTAGGGTTTAGGGTTTTAGGGTTTAGGGTTGCGGTCTCGCAGGGCCGCGGAGAGTGCAGCATGAGAAGGATCTAAACCCCATGCAGGGGTTTGGGGAGTTTAGGATTTAGGGTTTGGGGATTGGGAGGTTTAGGGTTTAGGGTTTGGGGTTTCGGGTTCAGGGTTCGAGGTTTAGGGTTCAGGGTTTAGAGTTTAGGGTTCAGGGTTCGAGGTTTAGGGTTTGGGGTTGAGGTTTTATATACGGTGTAGGCAGGGTTTTGGGCTCGGGGAGCCTCATTGTCCATGAACCTATACAGTATATATGGTGTATACTATGGGTCCAGATGCCTAATTAGGGTTGAGGGTTTAGGGTTTAGGGTTTTAGGGTTTCGGGTTCAGGGTTTGCAGGTGCTAAAAAGTATATACTCGGGCCGAAAGTCTTTCCTATACAACAGATACCTTTAGGGTGCAAGTATATACTAACCCTTATGGGTTTTCAGCACGATTACGTTTGCGCGCTTGAGAGTTATAGGTTCTGCTGCTGACAAGGATCAAAGAATCCGCTTTCAAGACAACGGGCAGAAGTATTGCTTTAGTTTCTGACTGGTACAAGATTAGCGAGCACAGATGCCGAGGACTACTGAATGAGCACTACTGGAACAAGCTAGAACCCTAAACCCTAAACCCTAAACCCTAAGTAGACTTGCAACTTCATGGAGCCATCCTGCCATGGGGGCGGCCGCAAGCGCAGCAGAGACGTGCAACGGCTGCTCCAAAGACCCGCCAATGGATGTTCCTTGCGGCCATCATACCCTATACTATTAGGCCCTATACTGCCCTAATTCCTACTAAGGTAGATGGACCCCCAACCCTAAACCCTAAACCCCAAACCCCAAACCCCAAACCCCAAACCCCAAACCCCAAACCCTAAACCCTAAACCCCAAACCCTAAACCCTAAACCCTAAACCCTAAACCCTAAACCCCTTTTAAGGCTCAATGTGGCAGCCAAGGTTGAGGTGACGTCCATACCGCCTACGCCGGCTCCCAGCCCTGACGCTCTGCAGGCCGATGTCGGCCCTGGAGCCGAGCCGGTAAGAAGGACCCGACGTACCTTGGGGATCAGTTTAGGGTTTAGAGTTTAGGGTTTAGGGTTTAGGGTTTAGGGTTTAGGGTTTAGGGTTTATCCCCTAGGGGGCGAAAGGAAAGTTAAAATTGGGGGCATATACCCTATTACTACCTAAAATTCCTCTTAAGGTATAGTATATGGACCATATACCCTTTTAGGAGGTCACAGGCGCTTAACAAACCTGGCGACTTTGAGGTGCGGACGCTGTTTTCGTGTGGGTTTTAGCTGCTCAAGCACAGTCTCTGTGTACATTTTCCAGGAGTCAAAGCCAAATTGAACTGTTATCTTGTGACACTACACAAATCTGAGCTATATGACCCAGAAGTACACGTCACTCCTTTCATTTTGGGCGTTCTAGTGAAAGGCCGCAATGGAAACAAGCACAGAAAACCATGGTGTTTACGATGTTTTACGACATGCACACCAAGGTCAGTTTTGTGCGTTTTTGTTTTTTGTTCTTTATGTTGCTTCTGCTGGCAGTTGTTAGTGGTTCGAGCGTCATGACGACACACCGTTCGCATAAGCCTTGTGACAGTGCATCTTGTTACAGAAACGTCGAACATCCTGGTGCAGCATGTTGTGTAGAGGAGCAAAAGCGCTGCAAATAACGGTGTTTTCGGCATGGAGAGAGTAACATGGTCGTAGCCAACACCCCCCCAAAAAAATGAGAGACTCTCCAAAAGTCTACGAAACAACCAGGTTCTTTACGCGCATGTTTCCTTTTAGGCTTTTTGGAACCTTAAACAATTGGGGGCATATACCCTATTACTACAAGAATTTCTACATTAAGGCATATATGGACCCATAAACCCTTGTAGGTCAGTTCTCTAAATTATGGTCCCTTTTTGGGTGCCCTAAATAAGAGGGCCCGCCTGATAATACGGAATAAGGACCCCAAAAAAGGACCGTAATTTAGAGAAATCACCATTTGGTCCCCAAGGTAGCCCTAAACCCTAAACCCCAAACCCTAAACCCTAAACCCTAAACCCTAAACCCCAAGGTAGCCTGCTCTTGCGCAACGCCTTGGTTCCTGACCTGGACATCCTACGAGGCGTTTCCGTCAAGCAGACGCTCAGAGGTTTCGGTCGGCTTTGGCGCTCCTTGGAGACCAAATGGAACCTTAAGAGGGTTTAGGGTTTAGGGTTTAGGGTTTAGGGTTTAGGGTTTAGGGTTTAGGGTCCATACTATTTTACTAGGAATTAATAGTAGTATAGGGTATGTATATATATATATTTGTATATTATATATATATTTATTTATAATAACCCTCCAATTTAGGGGGTTCATGTCGTCCTCAAGGTTGCTCTCCCATGGACCTGTCCGCAGAAAATCGGGCGGCGATGTGGGAGCGCTCCAGGCAGGTGGAGTCGTTTGACATGTTTCCGGGTAGGCGCTTGGGATGTTTTTTTCTTTTTGTTTCCCCCTTCTTAGTGGAGTCGTTTGATATGTCTCCGGGTAGGCCCTTTGGAATTTTGTTTTTATATTTTCCCCTTCTTGTTGGGTGTCATAAGAGGATCCTCACCCTTAGCCCTAAACCCTAAACCCCTAAACCCCTAAACCCCTAAACCCCTAAACCCCTAAACCCTAAACCCTAAACCCTAAACCCTAAACCCTAAACCCTAAACCCTAAACCCTAAACCCGAATCAGGCTTTTTAAGGGGCCAACCCAGGTTTTTATCGCACACATGGCGAACCAGTTGGCTCTGGAAGTTCTTGGCTTTGAGTCTGCAGTGTGGATGGCACCGGCTCGTGCTCAGCTGGTTCCTTGGTAGGGTTTAGGGATTAGGGTTTAGGGTTTAGGGTTTAGGGTTTAGGGTTTAGTGGGTTTAGGCTTAGGCTTGCTGGCCCAGTGGTACCCTTTTGGCACTCAGTGGTGCAGGGGGCTTATATAGGGTTTGGGGGTTATAAGGGCGCTTTCTTGGATTCGAGGTCCCATGACAGTTATAGTAGCCAACCCCAAAAAGGGTACCCTAAACCCTAAACCCTAAACCTTATAACTCTTAAACCCTTATCCCTAAACCCTAAACCCTAAACCCTAAACCCCAAAAAACGGGACCCTCATGATCATATGGCTACTGAACCTGCCCAGGTTCCTGGGCCTCGTTCTCGTGGAGACGCTGGTGTTCTGCGACGTGCTCCCGCTCCACATGAAGTTCACCGCGCCTTGGGTAGAAGCAGACCTAAGGGCATCCTAAGGGCCCATACACCTATGTGGCATTTATGTTTTTTTCTGTATATACATATGTAGGGTATAAGGTAAATAAATTAATAGATACATATATATATATATGTAAATAAATAAATAAATATATATATATATAATATTAATAATATTGTCATGCTACCCCCCCCCCCCACCCCCCATGTACCTACCCTTTTTGGCCTGAATTCAACGAATGTTTTGTATTTCTCCCTATCTCTCCCCAAGATTCCGCAACGCGCGGTCGTTTTTTAGTGGGGGGGGGGGGGGGACAATTCCGGCAGAAGTGACCTGAACAATCTGCTGTGAATTTCAAGAGGATCCTATTCATTCGAATAGGGTTCCTATCAAATTTCATTAATAGGGTTCATAGGATTGTGTTTTTTTATAGGAATCTTAGTCAATGAATAGGAAACCCTTTAGAATGAATGAGAACCCGCAATACTACTAAATGCGATAGGAACCTTATTCGAATGAACAAGAACCTTTTTAAGTTGATAGGAATCTTGTTAAATTTGTAGGAGCCTTACGAAAATAAATTAGACAACTGTATTGGAATCCTAGAAACAACAATAGGAGTCCTCTATTTAAATCCATAGGAAGCCATCTTAAAAGTGATAGAATCCATAAAGTCAATAGGAAGCCTCTTAAAATGAATTGGAGGCCCCTCACACAGTAATGAGAATCTTAGCATAATTAATCGGCATCCTATTGAACTGAAGAGGAACCCTACTAAAATTAATAGGAGCCAATCGGACTCCTATTAGGAATAATCTGAACCTTTAGAAAAATAAACATGAAAAGAACCCTATTAAAATCTTTAGTTATCTTATGACATTAGTAGGAGCCTTATTAAAACCATTAGGAACCCTATGAATCTTTATTGGAATCCTATGAAAATGAATCAGAATCCTCTATTGAATTATCGGAACCGGATAAAAGTTAATAGGAAGGAAGCCTATCAAAATGAATAGGAATCCTTAACAAATTAAACAGAACCCGGGTTAGGAATCCTTTAAAATTTCAGTAATCAGAACCCTATAAGAATTAACGCGAATCCCAGTGGCATCAATAAGAATCCTGGTTAAATTAGTAGGGGCCTGATGAAAATAATTAGGAACCCTGTGAAACCTTATTGGAATCCTATGAAAAAATCAGCCTCCTCTATTGAATTCATAGGAACCCTATTCAAATTTATCGGAACCGAACAAAAGTTAGTAGGAAGCAAAATAAATAGGAACCCTGAGCTCATTAGAACGAACCCGGTTCTGATTCATAGGATTCCTATTAAAATGAGACGGAGTCTTATTAAAATTAGTCGGAACCAATGGGACTCCTGTAAAAAGATATGTGAATCCCTGCAAAATAATTGTGAACCCCAGGGATAGATGTTGTGTTTTGCTTCTGGGGGCGTGATGGCTTAAGATATGTTGCTAAGGGTACAGTGTTTAGTATAGAGATTAGGTTTTGCTTATTGGGGGACGATTGCTTGAGATATCTTAGCTAAGGTATAGTTTTTTGGATAGATGTCATGTCTTGCGTCTTGGGACGTGATTGATCATGGGGGGGGGGGGGGGGGGGAGGAGGGGGGGGGGGGGGGGGTTGGTACTCTTTCTCGGTTTTTTCAGCTCCATACTTCAAAAGCATCGGTAAAACCAATGTTTTCCAAAAAGCCCATGGTTTCAAAGCATGAGGATTAGACCACGAAATTCATGGAAAACATATGTTTTACCGATGTTTTTCCAGTTCCATCCTTCAAAAACATTGGTAAACCCAATGTTATCCATGAATGTCGTGCTCCCAGCCACATGGATTGAAAACCATGGAGTTTTTGGAAAACATATGTTTTACCGATGTTTTTCCAGTTCCATCCTTCAAAAACATTGGTAAACCCAATGTTATCCATGAACGTCGTGCTCCCAGCCACATGGATTGAGGACCATGGAGTTTTTTGAAAACGTTGGTTTTGCCGATGTTTTTTCGGCTCCATCCTTCAAAAAACATGGGTAAAACCAATGTTATCAGCGCATTTCGTGCTCCCAGCCACATGGTTTGAAAACCATGTGTTTTTTTTTGAAACGTTGGTTTTACCGATGTTGTTGAAGAATGGATCTGAAAAAACAGTGGAACAACCAAGAATACCTATGATTTTCAAGCAATTCATGGACACTATCGTAAGGTAATATGGACCATAAGCCCTTTTAAGGTTCATTTCGTCCCCAAGGTAATTGGGGTTACAAGTACCCATGAACCTCCAAGCAGTCTCCTTGAAGTCTTCATGAGACGGCCTCCATGCCCATAACTGCCGGTTTCAAACACCAAGGAAAACACCCTAAGCCCTAAACCCTAACCCTAAACCCTAAACCCTAAACCCTAAACCCTGAACCCTGAACCCTGAACCCTAAACCCTAAACCCTAAACCCTAGCAGAGGATGCAGGATCTCTGGGCATGGGCACCCTTGAAGAATCCCCCCCCCCCCCCCCCCCCACGCGTCCGAAAGTTTGAGCCAAGGCGGTTTTCGAAGGCGACACCTACGTCTTCCCTGTTGGAGCTCGGGGTGGGGTTCTGGCGGGCGACGGGCGGCTTAGAGTTTAGGTTTAGGGTTCAGGGTTGAGGGTTTAGGGTTTAGGGTTCAGGGTTTAGGGAAGCTCGACCTGGCATTGAGCGGCAGTGAGCATGAAATAGGGCGCTGGGATCCACAGTGGAAAACTTCACGATTGCTCGAGGGGGAGCGCTGTTTCTGCTGCCTAAGAACCCCCCGCCTAAAAACAAAAATGAGAACGTTCTTCCCTGTAAGGGTAACAAGGGGATTATGGATGTATTTTCTTTTTTGTTGGGCTTCTTCAGCAAAGAGAGGCCGATCTGGAAGGCACGTCTCTGGCAAATTAGGTTTTTACCTTCTTGGGGTCCTTACTTGGAGGTTCATGGTACGAATCAACCAATTTTATAACTGTACTTGTAAACCACTGATAACCCCCTGAAGTGCCCTAATACGGTTATAGGTACGGTTACAAGTACAGTTGTAATTGGTTAATAAGTACCACGACCTTCAAGTAGTGTATACAAGGGCATCCTACTATTTGGAGGTTGATATTCGGAGTCCCTCATCTTCGGAAACCCCCGAAACCCTAAACCCTAAACTCTAAACCCTAAACCCTAAACCCTAACAGGAGCTTGGGGCGTGTTCCTGGCAAACCTCATGCCGGTTCTCACAGCCATTGCAGCTCCCGGGGGTGCCAAAGACTGTTTCCTGGACATTGTCAGTGCCTCGCCTTCTGATCTCAAACTCGGCGTATGGACACCTTGTTTAGACCCTTTTATATAGGGTTTAGGGTTTCGGATTTAAGGTTTAAGGGTTTAGGGTTTAGGGTTTAGGGTTGTATATGGACAACTTGTTAGGGCCCACGTATATAAGTATGGGGGGTTTCCAAGCAAAAGGGCTACTTGTTTTTCTGGGGGGGGGGGGGGGGGGGTTCCCTTATAAGGGAATTCTATATTTTGTTTTTGGTACAACAGGGGTACTCAATTTTGGTACGTACCCTGAGGGTAATAGGGCTCAAGATTTCGCATTTTGGGGCGTGGCTTTTGCCGTTGGGTTTTAGGGAGGGCTTGAGGCTCCACAAGCTTTGCAGACCCAGAACACCAGAACAGGGTGTAGGGTTTCGGGGTTAGGGTTTCTGCGAGGCATTAACCAAGTGGATGAGGACTTGATGGAGCGTGGCATTTATGGTGACTTGGCTTGCAGGACATGAGGGATGTGTGGGCGGGTGGCCTGCTTGGAAAAAAACAAACGCCCCCGCTACTTGATGAGAAGACTGAGAATTATTGAAGCCTTTTGGGGGCAGGTCCTGATGAAGACAACAATGATGTTTTTCATGGGCCGGCCTCGTTTACGATGTTGTTAGTAGTACTGTTGCATGTGTATCTCACTCCTATCGCACACTGAGCGTTTCTTTCTGGCACTTCGCCAGATCGTAAATCAACATAAGGGCAAGATTCCCCCAGAGGGTCCATGTACCTGTATGGTATTTTCTTGGGCCGAAAAGGTACACTGTATAGGTACATGGGGGTTTAGGGTTTAGGGTTTAGGGTTTAGGGTTAGGTCCACTGTGGACCATTCAAAGTTTACGTTCTCTGCTTTTGACTTGCTCTTGGACTCCCAAAAACCGCTTCCATGCCTACTCATTGCTTAGGAACCCCAGGGTTTAGGGTTTAGGGTTTAGGGTTTAGGGTTTAGAGTTTAGGGTTTAGGCAACTAGTAGATGCCGGAACGCTACGTACCGAAGTGTACTGTGTGAGCCTCGTAGGTTCGTTGGCTGCGCAGGGATTGTAGAAGCTGAGAAGCGGGCCACCTTGGGATGTTCCCCTTATGCTAACAATCCTTAAGCCCTAAACCCTAAACCCTAAACCCTGAACCCTGAACCTTGAACCCTGAAGCCTGAACCCTGAACCCTGAACCCTAAACCCTAAACCCTATCTAACGGGGGAGCATCCCACAAGGTGAACCCTCTTAAACTGTTCAGGTCTGGGTGGATGCTTGGCGGTCTCTTGGCGAGGGGTGTTTTGGTGGTGGATTTTTGGGGCAGAAGGTTTTAGGGTTAGGGTGTAGGGTTTAAGGGTTAGGGTTTAGGGTTTAGGGTTTAGGGGCACTTGTCGCCGTGTCTCAGACAAGAGACGCTACATGCTGGGTCGCGTAGTGACAGCTTTTTGCTTTCCTTTTTTGGGTTCTAGGTTCCCTTATATGGTAGCCAACCCCCCACCTTATGATAATATGGTTAGGGCTACCAAGCTAGCCTTAACCCTAAACCCTAAACCCTAAACCCTACACCCTGAACCCTAAACCCTAAACCCTAAACCTAAAGCCTTCTTAGCTCAGGTCTCCAAGGAGCTCCGCATTCTCTGGTCCAAGCCATACTTGCGGCTCGGCCTGCGGAAATCACTTGGAGGGTGCATGGTACTTATGAACCAATAGGGTTTAGGGGTTTAGGGTTTAGGGTTTAGGGTTTCGGGTTTAGGGTTTAGGGTTTAGGGTTTAGGGGCACTTTGAACCCACTTACAGGCCCCTTAAGTGCCCCAATATGTTTAAAAGTACAGTTACAAGTACAGGGAGTAAGTACCATGAACCTCCAAGCAGAAGACTTCTTCAAAAGAGCCTTGGCCGTAAGAGTCCATATACCTACAGAGTGCTGGGGGGTAAGGGATTTGGGGTTTAGGGTTTTAGGGTTTAAGGGTTTGCGGTTTAGGGTTTAGGGTTTAGGGTTTAGGGTTTAGGGTTTAGGGTTTAGGGTTTAGGGGGCTATATAGCATGCACTTGGGCCTTACAAAGGGCTTTCCCATGTAGCAGCCTGATGGCCACATGGGCACCTGTGGGTTAAGGGTAGTTTCAGCAGTTGATGTCAAGCTAGGGAACCCTCAACCCTAAACCCTAAACCCTAAACCCTAAACCCTAAACCCCAAACTGTTGACAGTTGACATTACCAAAGGCGAGTTCCACTACCAACTGTGGAGACTACAGCAGATTTTGTGTGTTGTTCTCCAATTTATGGGCCCGTTTCAGGGAACCCCTAAAGGGACCGTAAGTTAGAGAACTATCCACATGTGCGCGCGGCAGCGCGGGATGTGTCTTCCATGGCACAACACACACGCAACACACCTTCACACACACACACACACACGACTTTGTGGTGCTTTACTGTATCTTTACATCTTTAGCCTTTTTGGGTTTATTGGGCTTCTTAAGAAGGCAGCTAAAAATTAAATTAGAGCTTCCCTGCTAAGAGCAGCCAAGACAAAACACAACACACAAATGCGGAGCAGGTCACGGCTCTGGTGCATCTTCGAGATCGCGGCCTATCGATTTGTAAATCCGAAAGGCTGGCCTACAGCCCTAAGTCCTAAGTCCTAAACCCTAAACCCTAAACCCTGTAAATCCGAAAGGCAAGATCACCCTCGCGCCCTTGTTCTTCGAGTTCGGGGTGGCGATGCTTTGGTTCGGCCAACTCATCATCATGATTGTTTCTTGGTTTAGGGTTTAGGGTGTAGGGTTTATAGGGTTTATGGGGTTTATAGGGTTTGGGGTTTCGGGTTAAGGCCCTTTTTTTCCATTTTGTGGTTCAAGGTTCCCTTATAAAGTAACCAACTCAACAAAGGGCGCCCTTATCATCATATGGTTACTGGGCTACCCAGGTGTACATCCTGCTTCTCATGGTTGATGCTACACTTCCGAGATTCATGGCCTTGCCGGCCACTGTACCATTTGTAGTACTGGTGCACAGCCTTCGAAGAAACCTGCTGGCCAAGCAGGAGCTGTTTGAATCACTGGATAACTTCGATGTTGACAAGGCTGAGTGCGCGAAGGAGTTTGACAGGGAGCCTGCGTAGCCCAGTGGTACCCCTTTCCCTTTTTTGGGGGGTTCAAGGTTCCCTTATAAAATAACCAACCCGAAAAAGGGCGCCCTAAACCCTAAACCCTAAACCCTAAACCCTAAACCCTAAACCCTAAACCCTAAACCCTAAACCCTAAACCCTAAACCCTAAACCCTAAACCCTAAACCCTAAACCCTAAACCCTAAACCCTAAACCCTAAACCGTGACGGGGTTACCAAGGAGTTTGTCCTCCAGGCGATTGAGGGATGGTACGGCAGTCGGGAAGCCTTCACGGACTACGTCCGGGGCCATCTTCGAAGCTTGGTAGCTTCGTGGTGCCCTTTTTTTCCCTTTTGCTGCTGCAAGGTTCCTGAAACCCTAAACCCTAAACCCTAAACCCTAAACCCTAAACCCTTTTGTTAAGATGGTTACTGGGCTACCAAGGGAAAGAGTTGCTGGCCAAGCAGGCAAACAGTGGCTTACCGCTGCAGTTCCTTAGTAGTTGAGTAGGTAACCTTTGACTTTTTTGGGGTAATATAAGCCCCATGTAATCCCAAAGGTTGACCTTTAGTTCCCCATAGGTGCCACGCAACTAAGGTACACCTTCATCATCGTATCCCCCGTGATGAGCCTTTGCATTGACATTTTGTGCCTGGGTCGCAAAGTACGTGCGAATGAGACATTTACATTGTATACTATACCGGGCCATACTATCTTATTTCCATTGTTTACTATACGTTGCCATCTTATAGTATGTAAAGTACTTGGCGGCTCAGGGTACTTCGAACCGCAACTATAACTGTACTTATATGCCCCCTAAGTCCTCTAAGTAGGTGATGAGTAGACATATAATAGGAGTTACAAGTACCCATGAACCTCCAAGTAAGCAGAAACAGTGTTGTCCTCCAACGGCTTCCAGCAAGAAAGCTTCGCAAGCCAATATCTCAGGCTGGGCCTCGTCAAGAGCGGGTTGCCACTTCGTTTCTTGGGATTCAGTATATCTACTAATTGCTTAAGAACCCCAACAAAATTAAAAAAAAAAAAACATGTTCTTCCTTATTAAGGGGAATATAGTTTTTCTTTTGGGGTTCTTAAGCAAATAGTACATAAAACCTCAATTTCCATGGGTCCTAGTCTCTCCATAGCCTTAATCACCCGTAGAAATCTAATTGTTATAGGGCCCCAAACCCCAAACCCCAAACCCTAAACCCCAAACCCCAAATCCCAAACCCCAAAACCCCAAACCCTAAACCCTAAACCCTAGTCTTAGGGTAGTTACATGGTCCCTTAGTATGGGCCCTTTGAAGGGTACCCCTTACATACACCTTCTGTACTCTATATAGACAACCAAAGGGCCCATACTTCAGCATCCTTTAAAGAAGGTAAGGGACCTACGAAATCGTAAACCCCAAACCCTAAACCCTAAACCCGAAACCCTAAACCCTAAACCCTAGACCCCTTCGACCTAGGTTTCATCGTTTGCTATGTCCTCAGCATCATGTTGGGCGCGATCGTCTGTGGTGGAGCGGCACCTTGCCTGTTGATTCTTGTATCAGGGGACTACTTGGAGGTTCATGGTACTTATTCACCAATAGGGTTTAGGGCTTAGGGTTTAGGGTGTTAGGGTCTAGGGGTACTTCGAACCCACTTAGAAGCCCCTCAAGTGCCCTAATCTGGTTACAAGTACAGTTATAAGTACAGTTATAATTGGCTAATAATTACCGTGAACCTCCAAAGTGCGGGAGGGGCCCTGACGAGGGGCCTTGGGGGTTATTCAGGGGGTTATGTGGGGGTTGCTTAGGTATACAGGGTATATATAAAAAACATATACATATATATATATATAGGGGATTTCCGAAAATAGGGGTACCCCTTCTATACCCCAAGTATTGTATAATCCTTTTAACGGAACCCCCAAAAAGGGGTACCCCTATTTTCGGCAACCCCCCCCCCCCCCCCCCCTAATAGGGTTATAGTATAGGGGTCGGACTAATTACTCATAGTATTCCTCAGGGTCTCTTTACAACTATACTACAGTACCCCCCCCCCCCCCCCCCCCCCCAAACCTTATTCTAATTATTCAGGCCCCTATTACACCCTAAACCCTCTCTATCACATGTCAATTTCAAGCTTTCATGACTTCGCGGCTCCATGCCAAAGATTCGTGGTTCAGGGCCAAATTCGTGGTTCAAGGCCAAAAAATGGTTCAAGGCCAGTTGTTTGCCTTGGACCATCCTTCAAGGCCAGGTTCAAGGCCAAGTCGTTCGTGGTTTTAAGGCCAAAAGCTCGTAGTTCAAGGCCAGAAATTGGCTCAAGGCCAAACGTTTAGGGTTTAGGGTTTAGGGTTTAGGGTTTAGGGTTTAGGGTGTTCAAGGCCAAAAACTCGTGGCTCAAGGCAAGGCTGACAACTCATGGTTCAAGGCAAATCCTTCGTGGTTCAAGGCAGGTTTTTGGCCTTTGAACCACCAGTTTTTGGCCTTGAACCCGTGGTTCAAGGCCAGTTTTTGCCCTTGAACCGTAGCTCAAGGTTAGTTTTTTGCCTTGAATCGTGGAGCAAGGCCAGTTTTTGGCCTTCGGCCTGGGGGTTTAGGGTTTCACAGCCTCAAGGCCTGGGGATTGGGTTTCAGGGCCTCTCGGGCTCTCTCAACCAAGGGCAATGAGGTCAGCAAAATTAGCTTTTTGTGTGTCCGCGCATGTCAAGGCTGGAGCAGCGCACAAGAGATGCAGTGGCAAGAAAATGAGGTTTACAAAACTGGGTGTTTTGTGTGGTATCCGTTGATTTCAAGCATCGGCCTTTTAAAGCTGAGATGAGTGGAGAATTCTTTCTATGTCCTCAATGTTATGGGATTCTCTGGGTGGGTGGGGTTCTATCAGTGCCGTAAATACAACTCTACTACAACACTGCTCGATCCGGAAACGCTGAACCCTAAACTCTAAACTCTGAAGCCTAAACCCAAACGCCAAACCCCAAACCCTAAACCCCAAACCGCAAACCCCAAACCCTATTCTAATTCTTCAGGCCCCTTTATTAGAGGGGAATCTTTGCCTAACTCGGAACTCTTCACAGCGGCCTCAGGGGGCTCTGAGGGCTGCAGGGGTTTAGGGTTCAGGGTTGGGTTTAGGGCTTGGGGCTTAGGGCTTAGGGTTTAGGGTTTAGGGCTTAGGGCCTAGGGCTTAGGGCTTAGGGCTTAGGGCTTAGGGCTTAGGGCTTAGGGTTTAGGGTTTAGGGCTTAGGGCTTAGGGCTTAGGGTTTAGGATTTAGGGTTTAGAGTTTAGGGAAGTTTTGGGAAGTTTAGGGTTTAGGGAGTCGAGTTAAACCCACAGGTGCAGGTCCGCCTCAGCGTGTATCTGTGCGAACGTTTCGCTGCTCCCTGCAAGCCTGGCTATGAGACTCGGCCTGGGCAAGCTGGTAAGAGGAAAAGAGACAAAGACAGGATTTCGGTCCTGACCCTAAACCCTAAACCCTAAACCCTAAACCCTAAACCCTAACCCTAAATCCTAAACCCTAAACCCGAAACCCGAAACCCTAAATTCTCTTTAGCCCGGCCGTCTCATTCTTGAGGGTGGGGGGGGTGCACGGTTGTTCTTTTGGCCGGGCAAGCCGCGCTGTACTGCATTTAGGGTTTAGGGTTTAGGGCTTAGGGTTTAGGGTTTAGGGTTCAGGGTTTAGGGTTCAGGGTTCAGGGTTCTGTTCAGCGAGGTGGCAGGCGATGTTCGGGGCGTTTCTCGATACACCTTTGGTGCAATTATGGAATTATGTACCCAGAAACCCCAAACCCTAAACCCTAAACCCTAAACCCTGTATGGTTTTTGGTACCTAGTTACATCATGGCACTACAGATGGAGGCCCCGAAGTTTTCCAAGTCCAAGACCTTAGCAGGCCCAAGAGGCACGATCTAAGCCCTAAACCCTAAGGCCTAAGCCCCAAGCCCTAAGCCCTAAACCCTAAACCCCAAGCCCTAAACCCTAAACCCTAAACCCTAAACCCTAAACCCTAAACCCTAAACCCTAAACCCTAGCCCTAAACCCTAAACCCTCAACCCTAAACATGCATTTCCTCCTCAGGATTGGCTTCAGAGTGTGATGGTCTTCTTAGTGAGCGCCGTGAGCGGCAGCTCCGGGTTTCTGCTCGCTGTCCTCGCATATTCGTCGAGTTCCTTGGTTTAGGGTTTAGGGCTAGGGTTTAGGGTTTAGTTTTTAGGGTTGAGGGTTGCGGGTTTAGGGTTCAAGAGCTCCTGGTCGAGCAGTGTGTCCTTTAGGCTCGCCGTTTAGAACATCGAAAAACACCAACCCACGCGGAGTTCCCCCAACATTCAGACATACAAAGTTTCTTCTTATTGTTAGGATGGCTCAAAAACAACACTAATAGGGTTCGCAAGGGTTTAGGGTCTCAAGGCAGGGCCTATGCCCACGAATCCTTGGGCCTATGCCCATGAAGCCCCAGGCCTGTGCCCCACGATTTTTGGGCCTTGCTCATTCAGTCCTTACTTGGAGGCAGGGTTATGAGTGCCCCTCAAATAGGGTTACAAGCATAGTTACCATAGTTATAACCCTGCTTAGAACTACCCATGAACCTCCAAATAGCCCCAAACCCTAAACCCCAAACCCCAAACCCAAAACCCCAAAACCCTAATTAAACCCGACTAAACCCCAAACCTTAAACCTTAAACCCTAAACCCCAAACCCTAAACCCCAAGCCCCAAACCCTAAACCCCAAACCCTAAACCCCAAACCCTAAACCCGAAACCCCAAACCCTAAACCCCAAACCCAAAACCCCAAGCCCCACACCCTAAACCCCAAACCCTAAACCCCAAACCCTAAACCCGAAACCCTAAACCCCAAACCCTAAACCCCAAACCCTAAACCCCAAACCCTAAACCCCAAACCCCAAACCCTAAACCCCAAACCCGAAACCCCAAACCCTAAATCCTAACCCCCAAACCCCAAACCCTAAACCCTAAACCCCAAACCCCAAACCCTAAACCCCAAACCCGAAACCCCAAACCCTAAACCCCAAACCCTAAATCCTAAACCCTAAGCCCCAAACCCGAAACCCCAAACCCTAAACCCCAAACCCTAAACCCCAAACCCTAGACCCTAAACCCAAACCCCAAATCCTAAACCCTAAACCCCAAACCTCAAACCCTAAATCCTAAACCCCAAACCCTAAACCCCAAACTCCAAACCCCAAACCCCAAACCCCAAACCCTAAACCCTAAACCCTAAACCCTAAACCTAAGGTTTGGCAACCTCTCTGGTCTGGTTCTCCTCCGCGATCTGCAACTTAGTAGCAGAGTAGGATAACCTTTTGCCTTTTGTGGTGGTAGGGTTTAGGATTTAGGGTTTAGGCTTTAGGATTTAGGGTTTTGGATTTTTGGGGTTTTGGGCCTTTTTGGGGGTATTCTAATCCCCATAAAATCCCAAAGGTTAAGCTGTCATTCCCCCAGGTTACTGGACAGCTAAGGCATGTTCGGGCTGGCGCACTTAGACTGGGAAAGCCGCTTGGAAGCCTTAGAATCCATTAGTTGCTTTTAGGGTTTAGGGGTTTTGAGTTTTTGCGGTTTAGGGTTTAGGGTTTAGGGTTTAGGGTGTAGGGTTTAGGGTTGAGGCTCACTAGGCTCTGGGTTCTCTATGTACTCTAGTGATGAGAAGAACGACCCAGGCGTGCTGGCTAAGATCAACTGCCGCGGGGCACCACCAGAGACGTCTCCACAATCCGATGAAGCGAGCCACGTGTCACTCTAGACCTTCCCAGCTGAGATTTCGCGGATTTAGGGTTTAGGGTTTAGTGCTTAGGGCTACTAGATGCAAGCTGGGATGCTTTCTCCACTGGACACAGGGTAGCTGTGCGGATTTTTTAATTGGGCAAACGTCGAAGACGTTTCGCGGGATCAGTGACTACATCGCGTAGGATCGCGCAGCTTTTTTTCAAGGACGAAAAGACTTGGGGTTTCAGCTCCTCACTGGATAGTCAATCCCACAGAATCCATGTACTTATAGAGTTTCTGCTTGGGCCTAAGAGGGACTTTCATTTTAGTAGCCTTCGAGCCCAGGCATACACTATAATTGTGGAGATGGAGCTTTGGGGAATAGACAATCCTGCAGCAAGAGTCTATATGTACCTTATATAGTCCCTGTACCTACCTAGCCCCTAAACAACCCTGAATAACCTCTAAGGTCCCTTATCAGGGTCCCTCCCTTAAGGTCCACATACACATCAGTCGGTGGGTTCCCAGTTCCCATGGTCGACCAGGTCAGCCTAGCTCACCATGTTCGACATGTGGGTTTACGGTTTAGGGTTTAGGGTTTAGGGTTAGGGTTTAGAGAGATCTAGACACTTGTTTCGGTGATGAACTGGAATGTGTATAGGGATCTGACGCCACAAACCTCTAGATTTTTTGAACGGGCATCCTGTTGTGATACGAGACGCTAGGTAGGTATCCGTAAGCCCAAAAAAACAAGCCCTAAAACCGAAGCCTTTAACTAGACGACCGGTATATCATGTACACAGCATGGCGCATGTAGTACAGCTTGCAACCCTAAACCCTAACCCTAAACCCTAAACCCACATCAGCAGAAGTCTCTGCCAAGCTTGTAGCATCATCGCGATGCGCTGCCCAAGGTCGGGCTGAGGGGTTGAAACTGAAACCTAAAGTGCCTAAACCCTAAACCCTAAACCCTAAACCCCAAACCCTGGGACGACCAGTCCGTTTTAAGTTTTTGTCCGGCACATGTGGTAGGGGCCCCGGCCCTGCATGTTTAGGGTTTAGGGTTTAGGGTTTAGGGTTTAGGGTTTAGGGTTTAGGGTTTAGGGTTTAGGGTTTAGGGTAGATAGTATTCTGTAGCAGTGCAGGTGCTCACCTCCATGCAAAGCCTGGGACGTTGCAGCCATCATTGCGGTTCAAGCTCGCTGAGTTCTTTGACAAACCTTTGCGCCTGTGCAGGATGAGGGCTCTCCTCGTTGCCATTGTTCTGCTCGGCCACGCAGCTGCCTTGCGGCAGGAGGATCATGGTGGCGCCGCTGGGTTTTGGAGCGCTATACTTTTAATTTGTTTTTTGGTTCTGGGTTCCTATTCTAGCTACTTATATACCTAACCCTAAACCCTAAACCCTAAACCCTAAAAGGTATACACTTTTCTTTCCAGGGTCTACTCCAAGGATAGCGCCATCGCAGTCCAAGCCCATAAGACGGCCAGCCACGAGCACGGAGACCAGGAAGCACCCTTGCTGGCCCAGCTGTACACATCTTTTTGATCCCGGGGTTTAGGGTTTAGGGTTTAGGGTTTAGGGTTTAGGGTTTAGGGTTTTTTTGTTGTGGTTCCAGGTGTCTTTGTAAAATAGCCAACCCCCCGAAAAAGGTTACCCTTACTAGAATATGGTTGCGGGTCACCCTGAACCCTAAACCCTAGAATATGGTTACTGCGCTACCAAGTCGCCCCAAACCCTACGCCCCAAGCCCTACGCCCCAAGCCCTAAACCCTAAACCCTAAAGCCTAAACCCTAAACCCTAAACCCTAAGCTGAAGAACTTCTGGACGGGTTCCAGGTGCTTTAGGGTTTAGGGTTTAGGACCCAAACCCTATAATATGGTTTCTGGGCTACCAAGTTGCGGTTAGGGCGTGTTCAGCCTAAACCCAAACCCTAAACCCTAAACCCTACGCCCGAAGCCCTAAACACTTACCAAGAAGTTGTAGGAATTTTGGACAAGGCCCATAACCCCTAAACCCTAAAGCCTAAACCCTTGTGAAACAAGCCCTGTTTAAGTAGTGTACAGTCGCACCAAGGTCAGACCTTTCCTTTTGTAGTATCCTTTCTTGCAAAGCCCAAACTTCACCCCCTAATAGAGGGAGGTAGATTTGATTCTCTTTGTTCACATCCCGCAACGGTTAGGCCTTGAGCGCTATATGCCTTGAATAGCCGAAGAAGTGCTTTGTCGTAACTGCTCGTTAGAGATCCCACCTCAAAACTGGAAACCCTAAACCCTAAACCCTAAACCCTAAACCCTAAACCCTAAACCCTAACCCCTATAATATGGTTTCTGGGGCTACCAAGGCCCTGGAAGAGGGGGGCAGCTGCTGCGCATGCTTGGCTCCCGCGGGGTTTTGCGTTGGGAGTCGTGGCCCCACGCGACATTGTGGCGCCGGCTGTGACAAGCCTAAACTCGGCTACAAGTGCCTTGAAGGGATTAAAGGAGTTTAGGGTTTAGGGTGTAGGGTGTAGGGTGTATAGGGTGTAGGGTTTATGGTCCATACACCTGGAGGGGTTCTAGTAGCATATATAGGTGTATGACCTCCATGTATAATGTATGGGGTTCATTTGGTCCCCCAAGTGCTCTATAAGGAACCTAGATGCCAGGACAAGGGGGCTGAACGGCACCACCGGGCTACCCTAAACCCTAAGCCCTAAGCCTAAACCCTAAGCCCGAAGCCCTAAACCCTAACCCCTAAGCCCTAAACCCTAAACCCTAAACCCTAAACCCTAAACCTTCCTTTGGTCCCCAAGGTGCTGGAGGAGGGCCTCGCTACCGAAGGACTGCGACTGAGCTGCCGCAGGCCGCAGGTTGCAGACCCAGGGAGTCCTTTCTGGAAGCAGCCGAGAGCAAAAAAAGTGGTTTAGGGTTTAGGGTTTAGGGTTTAGGGTTTAGGGTTTAGGGTTCTGAAGGAGATAAAGAAGCCGAAGTGCCGTGTTCTGTGATTTAATCATCGGCCAGTGCATTGCGAAAAGCCTGTGCAGAATCAGCCCTAAACCCCAAACCCCCCCAAACCCTAACCCCAAACTCTAAACCCCAACCCTAAGCCCCAAACCCTAAACCCTAAACCCCAAACCCTAAACCCCAGACCCTAAACCCCAAACCCTAAACCCACATCAGTAGAAGTCTCTGCCAAGCTTGTAGCATCATCGCGATGCGCTGCCCAAGGTCGGGCTGAGGGGTTGAAACTGAAACCTAAAGTGCCTAAACCCTAAACCCTAAACCCTAAACCCCAAACCCTGGGACGACCAGTCCGTTTTAAGTTTTTTTCCGGCACATGTGGTAGGGTCCCCCGGCCCTGCATGTTTAGGGTTTAGGGTTTAGGGTTTAGGGTTTAGGGTTTAGGGTTTAGGGTTTAGGGTAGATAGTATTCTGTAGCAGTGCAGGTGCCAGCCTTTCCCCGCACTCCTCTCCTCCATGCAAAAACTGGGACGTTGCAGCCATCATTGCGGTTCAAGCTCGCTGAGTTCTTTGACAAACCTTTGCGCCTGTGCAGGATGAGGGCTCTCCTCGTTGCCATTGTTCTGCTCGGCCACGCAGCTGCCTTGCGGCAGGAGGATCAGGGTGGCGCCGCTGGGTTTTGGAGCACTATACTCTTAATTTGTTTTTTGGTTCTGGGTTCCTATTCTAGCTACTGATATACCTAACCCTAAACCCTAAACCCTAAAAGGTATACACTTTTCTTTTCCAGGGTCTACTCCAAGGATAGCGCCATGGCAGTCCAAGCCCAGAAGACGGCCAGCCACGAGCACGGAGACCAGGAAGCACCCTTGCTGGCCCAGCTGTACACTTTCTTTTGACCCCAGGGTTTAGGGTTTAGGGTTTTGGGTTTAGGGTTTAGGGTTTAGGGTTTAGGGTTTAGTTTTTTTTTTTTGTGGTTCCAGGTGTCTTTGTAAAATAGCCAACCCCCCCGAAAAAGGTTACCCTTACTAGAATATGGTTGCGGGTCACCCTGAACCCTAAACCCTAGAATATGGTTACTGCGCTACCAAGTCGCCCCAAACCCTACGCCCCAAGCCCTACGCCCCAAGCCCTAAACCCTAAACCCTAAAGCCTAAACCCTAAACCCTAAACCCTAAGCTGAAGAACTTCTGGACGGGTTCCAGGTGCTTTAGGGTTTAGGGTTTAGGACCCAAACCCTATAATATGGTTTCTGGGCTACCAAGTTGCGGTTAGGGCGTGTTCAGCCTAAACCCAAACCCTAAACCCTAAACCCTACGCCCGAAGCCCTAAACACTTACCAAGAAGTTGTAGGAATTTTGGACAAGGCCCATAACCCCTAAACCCTAAACCCTAAACCCTTGTGAAACAAGCCCTGTTTAAGTAGTGTACAGTCGCACCAAGGTCACACCTTTCCTTTTGTAGCATCCTTTCTTGCAAAGCCCAAACCTCACCCCCCTAATAGAGGGAGGTAGATTTGATTCTCTTTGTTCATATCCCGCAACGGTTAGGCCTTGAGCGCTATATGCCTTGAATAGCCGAAGAAGTGCTTTGTCGTAACTGCTCGTTAGAGATCCCACCTCAAAACTGGAAACCCTAAACCCTAAACCCTAAACCCTAAACCCTAAACCCTAAACCCTAAACCCTAAACCCTAACCCCTAAAATATATGGTTTCTGGGGCTACCAAGGCCCTGGAAGAGGGGGGCAGCTGCTGCGCATGCTTGGCTCCCGCGGGGTTTTGCGTTGGTAGTCGTGGCCCCACGCGGCATTGTGGCGCCGGCTGTGACAAGCCTAAACTCGGCTACAAGTGCCTTGAAGGGATTAACGGAGTTTAGGGTTTAGGGTTTAGGGTTTAGGGTTTAGGGTGTTGGGTGTAGGGTGTATAGGGTGCAGGGTTTATGGTCCATACACCTGGAGGGGTTCTAGTAGCATATGTAGGTGTATGACCCTAATGTATACTGTATGGGGTTCATTGGGTCCCCAAAGTGCTCTATAAGGAACCTAGATGCCAGGACAAGGGGGCTGAACGGCACCACCGGGCTACCCTAAACCCTAAACCCTAAACCCTAAACCCTAAACCCTAAACCCTAAACCCTAAACCCTAAACCCTAAACCCTAAACCCTAAACCCTAAACCCTAAACCCTAAACCCTAAACCCTAAACCCTAAACCCTAAACCCTAAACCTAACCCTAAACCCTAAACCCTAAACCCTAAACCCTAAACCCTAAACCCTAAACCCTAAACCCTAAACCCTAAACCCTAAACCCTAAACCCTAAACCTTTCTTTTGTCCCCAAGGTGCTGGAGGAGGGCCTCGCTGCCGAAGGACTGCGACTGAGCTGCCGCAGGCCGCAGGTTGCAGACCCAGGGAGTCCTTTCTGGAAGCAGCCGCGAGAAAAAAAAGGGGGTTTAGGGTTTAGGGTTTAGGGTTTAGGGTTCTTAAGGAGATAAAGAAGCCGAAGTGCCGTGTTCTGTGATTTAATCATCGGCCAGTGCATTGCGAAAAGCCTGTGCAGAATCAGCCCTAAACCCCAAACCCCCCCAAACCCTAAACCCCAAACTCTAAGCCCCAACCCTAAACCCCAAACCCTAAACCCTAAACCCTAAACCCCAAACCCTACCCCAAACCCTAATCCCCAGACCCTAAACCCTAAACCGTGTCGAACTGTTCCGAGGCACCGGCCCAACACACTGACGCCGGACTGGGAGCAGGAGCAGGCGCCCTGGTAGGGACTTTGGGGGGCAGGGTTTAGGGTTTAGGGTTTAGGGTTTAGGGTTTAGGGCTTAGGGCTTAGGGCTTAGGGCTTAGGGCTTAGGGCTTAGGGCTTAGGGTTCAGGGTTTAGGGTTTAGGGTTTAGGGTTTTGGTTTTACGGTTTGAGGGTTCTGAGCTCTGGGTTGCGGGGCTGGACTGTAGGGTTTCAACGATCTCTTCACATCTGCTAAGCTTAGGATTTCTTTCGTGACTTTGGTGCCTTTCTGGTCCCCGAAGTTCCTGGTTGCCAGGCGTTAAGTAGGCAACTTGGGCTTTTCGTCCTTCGACATAGTTTGTGTAGCAAGGGTATTATAGGTACTAGATTAACGTTCTATGTCCTTTTTGGAATACCCTAAACCAAACCCAACCCCAAAACCTTAAACCCTACACCCCAAATCCTAAACCCAAAACGCTAAACCCCAAACCTTATATACCCTAACACTCTAAACCCCAAACCTTTAAACCCCAAATCCTAAACCCTAGTTAAACAACAGACCATAAGCCCTAAACCTCAAACCCTTAACCCGAAACCCCAAACCCTGCACCCTAAATCCTAAACCCTGAACCCTAAACCCCAAACCCCAAACCCGATAGCCAGGAGAGGCTGTTGGTGGCCGAGCGTGTGGCCGCCGCCGAGGCAGAAATCCCGTGGGGACACTTTAGGGCTTAGAAGGGGGGGTTTAGGGTTTAGGGTTTAGGGTTTAGGGTTTAGGGCTTATAGGGTTTAGGGCTTGTAAGAGCCCAGCGTTTCCCTACTCAAATGTTGCCCTAAGCCCAAAAGCCCTACAACTCTAAACCCTAAACCCTAAACCCTTTTCGGATCTCCTCTTCCTAAAGAGCGGGTCCAATCATACAAAGCGGGATCCTTCATCTAGAACAACACTTGGGCCTTCAAGGGGTTCCTAGTTAGTAGTTTCAATGGTTAAGGGTTTAGGGTTTAGGCTTTAAGGTTTAAGGTTTAAGGTTTAAGGTTTAAGGTTTAGGTTTAAGGTTTAAGGTTTAAGGTTTAAGGTTTAAGGTTTAAGGTTTAAGGTTTAAGGTTTAAGGTTTAAGGTTTAAGGTTTAAGGTTTAAGGTTTAGGGCTTAGGTACATGGGCCCTCAGGGAACCCTAAACCCTAGACCCTAAACCCTAAACCCTAAACCCTAATCCCTAAACCCTAAACCCTAAACCCTAAAGCCCTTCCTCGAGGCATCCCTTTCCGTCGCCACCGCCGCAGTTCGTCGATGGCAGGCGAGTGAGTCAGGGGTTTTGGGAAACCCTAAGCCCTACTGCTTACACCCTAAACCCTAAACCCTAAACCCTAAACCCGAGATTTTGGGGTTTGGCTTGTGGGTTGTGGGGCTTAGGCAGTCACAGGCTGTGCAGAGCATGACATGGGGGACTATGAGCCTCAACCCTAAACCCTAAACCCTAAACCCTCAACGCAGGGCTTCCGGAAACGTTGGAGCGGCTGTGACTGCATGCAAGACCCTCTCCTTCCGGGGGCGCAAGGGTTTAGGGTTTAGGGTTTAGGGTTTAGGGTTTGGGGTTTAGGGTTTAGGGTTTAGGGTTTAGGTTACCCCAAGCTATTATAGGAACCCCCCAAAAGGGAACCCTTAATTTCGGAAACCCCATATAGAACCCAACCCGAGAGACTTAAGTTTACCCTGAACCCTAAACCCTAAACCCTAAACCCTAAACCCTAAACCCTAAACCCTAAACCCTAAACCTGTATAGAACCCTTAAGCGGTTCTCCTGTCAGAGGCCGCACCCGCGTCGTTGCCGCTCGCCGTCAGGAGGTCTAGGATATGGGGTTTAGGGGTTTAGGGGTTAGGGGTTTAGGGTTTAGGGTTTAGGGTTTAGGGTTAGGGTTTAGGGTTTTGAGGGGCCGGATTTGGGATTTAGGGGTTTAGTGTTTAGGGTTAGGGTTAGGGTTTTGAGGGGCCCAATGATGAGGTTACCAGACCGCGTAAGGTCGCTATATGTTGGTTGCTGGAAACACAGGCTTAGGGTAAGAAGCGGCAATCGTCGTTTCGTGCCGGCGTTTTTTTTTCGGCGCCCGGCGCCAACCGTTTTACGAACATGGCTCTCATGGATGCGGTACTTGGTAGGCCCTTGGAATATTTTATAATTTTCCCTTCTTGGGTTTAAGAGGATCCTGTTCAGGAATATTTTTCAGAGGGGTTTCAGGGCCATCCTAGGGTACTGTGAGGTCGTATAGGTCTATAGGCCTCAGGTTCTCTTGGCAACCCAGTGGTACCCTTTATCCTTTTTGCTTCCCTTACACCCTAAACCCTAAAGCCTAAACCCCAAACCCTAAACCCTAAACCCTAAACCCTAACCCTAAACCCCAAACCCTAAACCCTAAACCCCTAAAGCCTTAACCCCAAAATTGGTGCCCTTGTTGTAACATGGTTGCTGGGCTACGAAGTTCTAGAGGGTTTATGACAAGATTTGTTGAGTGTACACGGGGCTTCTTCGGGATATTGGAGGGTGTGTGTATACATACATATATATATATATACATATATATATATATGTATGTATGTGGTGTCTTCTTTGAATAAGATACGAGTAAGAAAGGCCGAAGTCATGTCGTTCATACCCCATCACAGGTTTTTGCGGGGGGGGGGGGGGGGGGGTTGAGGTTAAGCGCAGCCCTGTACCTTCTAGAGACGGACCTGTGCCCGGTACCTTTCCCTGGTTTCGGATCTTATGGGAGTGTGAAAACAATCTCCCCCCTCCTCTCTTGAGGGGGTGCATCTTCATTCGAGGGAGGGTGGTGGGGGGGGGGGGGGAAAGATTGCCCAGAAAAGCCCCAAACCCTAGATTAAATCTGGGACCCGAAAACCTAGACCCTAAACCTTGGACAATATCGGGGGCTGATGCTTGAGTTACAACCCCCCCCGCCCTCGCTGTCCCTAAACCTTAACCTTAAACCCTGAACCCTAAACCCTGAACCCTGAACCCTGAACCTTAAACCCTAAACCTTAAACCCTAAAACCCAAACCCTAAACCCTAAACCCTAAACCCTAAACCCTAAACCCTAAACCCTAAACCCTGTAAGCCTCATGGGCTCAAGCAGCAGCCTTCGCCCCGCCATCTGCCCAGGCTGTCCGAAGCGCAGCATGCCGAGCTTCAGCGCAACGCCGCCACGCTTAGGGGTTTAGGGTTTAGGGTTTAGGGTTTAGGGTTTAGGGTTTAGGGTTTAGGGTTTACAGGGTTTAGGGTTTATTATCGGTTTTGGGAAGGTTTAGAGATGGGAATAGGGTTTAGTGTGTAGGGCCTATAGGGCCCAGGGTTTTGGGTGTAGGATGGATAGAGAGGCTGCAGGGTCACAGGTTTCGGGTGCTTTGAAATAAGGCGAGGGTTCACTATGGGGAACCTCGTGGGGCTATGAAAGAAGGGGGTAGTAGGGGAACCCTCAAACCCTCAACCCTAAACCCTCCTAATACCCCTCAATGCCCCAAAGCCACGATGTAGGAAGTACGGTAAGGCCCCAAGTATGCCGGATGTTTAGGTACAATGGAGCCTTTAGGTATCAAGTCGAGGCGCCCTAAACCCTAAACCCTAAACCCCAAACCCTACACCCTAAACCGCCCTAAACACTAAACCCCAGGAGGGGGGAAATTGCCAAAGATGGCTGCAGGTTCCAAAGTTGAACTTCAAATTTGGCGGCGGGCCCTGCGAGGACGTAGTTTCGGGTTTAGGGTTTAGGGTTTAGGGCTTAGGGTTTAGGGTTTAGGGTTTAGGGCTTAGGGTTTAGGGTTTAGGGTTTAGGGTTTAGGGTTTAGGGCTTCAGAGCTTAGGAGCTGTTTGGCCTTAGATGAACCTTAACAGGGTCTTTGGTCCATATGCCTTAAGGGGGGTTGTAGTAGTGTAGGGTTTAGGGTTTAGGGTTTAGGGCTTAGGGTGTAGGGTTTAGGGTTTAGGGTATATGCCTCCAATTTTCAGGTTCATTTCGTCCCCAAGGTTGTTTAGTGTTGAGGGCTTACTGTTTAGGCTCAAGATCCGGCAAGCCTATACAGTACTAGCCCTCTACAGCGCGGCACTGCTAAGCCCAAGATCTGCGAGCCCTCAGAGCTTTAGGTTTAAGGCTCCAGCGGACCCGAGTCATGACGGAGCTTGTTGTCCTAGGTTACCTGGTGCTTGGGTTTGACAGGCTGGGGTTCCTTATCAGCCCTAAACCCTAAACCCATCTAAACCCTACACCCTAAGCCCAAGACCCCAAACCACAGACCCAACTTAAACCACAAAGGAAGCCTCCAACTCCATCTTTGAATTTCTTAAGGAACCAGAAAGTTGAACGGAGGACTCTCTAAGGCGTCCTAGTTCCCGTATCCCTTGTTTGGGCTGAGAAAGGGCACTTCTTCGGGGGGAATAGGGACCCCTCCCACCGCGAGCTGCCGTCCACAGCAGCGACTTCCGCCCTAAACCCGAAAACCCTAAACCCTAAACCCTAAAGCTCGTTGCTAGGTTCCGCGGAGGTTCCCAAGACAAAGCCGCATAAGAAGCCCAAGACAGCGCGCCGCCCGCGCCGCGCCGGCCGCACCCCGCGCGAAGCGCCGGCGAACCAACGAGCCGGGCTTCACGGACGTTCGTCACTCGACTGGGATGTCTGGATCCTTGCCTGCGCGTGCACTCCTTACCCCCCTGCCCTAAGCCCCATAATATAGACCCTAAACCCTAAACCCCCCCCTGGCCCCTTATGGTATACAAGCTCTACACTCATGCGGATCTCGTTGCTTAAGGGTGGCTTAAGGGGCTTGATAGGGCTTAGGGTTCAAGGGTTTCTGGATGTCAAGCTTGTCTTAGCAGACGTGCGGAGAAGCGGCCCTGTCCAGAGCCTGTGGTTTAGGGCTTGGGGCTTGGGGCTTAGGGATTAGGGTTTAGGGTTTATAAGGGTTTGGGGCTTAGGGCTTAGGGCTTAGGGCTTGGGCTTAGAGCTTAGGCTTAGGGTTTACGGTTAGGGTACGTATGTAACCCAAGGTTCCCTAGTACTCCCCACTACTCCCTAAGGCTCCCGAAGCTTCCCTAAGGTTTCCTAGGTACCTACCCTCCATGAACTACCTTCCCTCAAGAACCCTATATATACGCGGCCTGGATATGGTACTTGTGGACGTACTAAAGGGTTCTCCTATACAAGTAACTTCTCAAAGTGCCGTAATTACACAGATCATGTCTTGAAAGCCTTACCCTAAGGGTCCATGTACCTGAAGCACAGAGGGACCCTAATTCAAAGAACTTCCCAAATCCTAGTCCCTCAATGTTCAACATCGGTTTTCCCCAAACCTTCCGAAACCCTTTCGCGTTAGAAAACTCGGCCGTGGGAAATTCCTGAAACGCGCAAGGCCTAAACCAATAAGCCCCTAAACCCTCTGAAAAGCCCTAACCCTCAACCCCTGAACCCTCCAAAGCCGTAAACCCTCTAAAAACCCCTAAGCCCTCAACACCTCAACCCTCTAATGGCCTATGCCCTAAGCCCTAAAACCTAATCCCAAACCCGAAACCCTAAACCCTAAACCCTAGCCCTAAACCCTAAACCCTACCAGCCCATGATGCGAAGGAGAGCTTGCATGGCGGGCTGCAACGCGCGGCATGCCTGACACCCTGTGACGTCTATGGTTCAGGGTGGAGCGCTTCTAGGGTTTAGGGTTTAGGGTTTAGGGTTTAGGGATTCTAGGGCTTCTCGATAGTTTCTTGGGACATTTTCGAGTATTCCTTCTTGGGGTTTAAGAGGATCATATTCAGGAATACTTTTCAGAGGATCTTCAGGACATCCTTGGCTTCTAGGGCTTAGACTTGGAAGCCCTTTTGACTTAGCAAGTAGGGTCAGCAAAATGGGTTACTAGAGTATAATAGGGTTTCTCAAAAGAGCTTCTAAGTAGGGTGTAGAGGGCGTACAGGGCGTATAGGCCGCATATGGCGTATAGGGCGTATAGGCCGTATAGGGCTTCGGGTTTAGGGTGTTGGGGATTGTGGGCTTAGGGTTTAGGGCTTAGGGCTGAGTGTTCAGTTTTGTGTTTTTTATATGTTTATTTATTCTTTTTGCAGGGCGGGTCTACGGTTTAAGGATTTAAGGCAAAGTCTAAGGATAGCAGGTGCAGGTTGTCTGTCTTTTTGGAGGCGCGCGTGGGGAGGGGCAGGTTTGGTTGGTTTGCGGTTTTAGGGGATTCGGTTTTTAGGGTTCACAGGGTTGAGTTAAGAAGGTCTGGGGTTTAGGAAGGTATGTAGGCATGAGAATTCTACCCAACCAACCAGCCGCTTTCAGTTTACCAGAGAACACAGTATACTACTGGCATACCCTAAGGGTCCATGTACCTACGTAGCATAGAGTTGGACCTTAAGGGGTTCCCTATGCAGTAGCTCTAGGGCCCAAGGATAGGCCCGTAAGGCCCCAAGCCCTAGACCCCCAACCACTGAACCCGAAACCCAAAAGCCCTGAACCACCCCAAGCCCTACCAAGCCCTGTAAGGTACTCTTGGACCTAAACCCACCAATTCGCACCTCAGGGGTCCATGTGCCTATGTTAGGGTTCAGGGTTGAGGTTTTAGGGTTTTGGGTTTAGTGTTTTGGGCTCTGCTGGTTTAGGGTTTCGGGTTTAGGGTTTGGTGGTTTAGGGATTAGGGTTTCGGTTTTAGGGTTTGTAGGGCTTCGGGTTTTGTGTGGTACATACGCCCTTGAATTGTTTCCCATATCGTACCACATAGGTACATGGGCTCTTACTACCAGTTGCTTAAGAACCCCCCCCCCCCAACAATAAAAACTCATTCTTCCTTACTAAGGGGAAAACAGGGATCATTGTTTTGCTTCTTCTTTTGGGTTCTTACAACCCTAAACCCTAAACCCTAAACCGGCTAAGACCGTAGGAACTGGATCCGAGGCCGCACGACGTCTCCTACTTTGGGGAAGACACCATCAGGCGGAGTGTGGCTGCGATGCCGAGGTTTGTAGGCGGGTTGGGGCTTAGGTTTAGGGTTTAGGGTTTAGGGTTTAGGGTTTAGGGATTTAGGGATTTAGGGATTAAGGATTTTGGAAGGGAATTCAACAACGGATCGGTCCCTACACGCATAAGCCCTATTTGGAAGCCCTTTTGACTTCGTAAGTAGGGTTCGCAGGGTGGGTTATGGGGAAGAGGGTTTCTAGGGGATACTAAGTAGACTTTCTAAGTCAAAAGAAGCTTCCAAGTAATCCCTAAACCTCGGTTCGGAGGACTCGGTTGTGGGATATGCTTCTGGGTTTGCGGCTTCTTCTGGGCTCGCTCACCCAAAACCCTAAACCCTAAACCCTGAACCCTGAACCCTGAACCCTGAACCCTGAACCCTAAACCCTAAACCCTGAACCCTAACAAACCCTAAACTAAGGTGGGTATAGGAGGGCTCTTTCGCACCTTGTGTTGCCGACTTCACCCTAAACCCTACACCCTAAACCCTAAACCCTAAACCCTGAACCCTGAACCCTGAACCCTGAACCCTAGCAACGGAGGCCGTGGGGAGAGCTGTCGCCCGTCGAGCAGGCGACGCACCCTGACCGGAGGGTTTAGGCACACGTTTAAGGGTTTAGGGTCTAGGGGTTTAGGGTTTAGGGTTTAGGGTTTAGGGTTTAGGGTTTCGGGTTTAGGGTTTAGGGTTTAGGGGCTTACGGTTTAGGAGTTTAAGGGTTGAGGGGTGAGGTGGGGTGGGGTGGTTGGGGCTGGCAGAGTCGCCAATTCAGGGAAACCGCGGGCCGCCTGTGACCTGTTGGAGGTTCAGGGCTTCTTCGGATTCTGGAGCTTAGTTGTAGAGTAGGTAACCTTTCACCTTTTTGAGGTAGTAGAACCCTCCCCCAGGTTACTGGACAACTAAGTGGAGCTTAGCCTTTTTTCTTTACCCCGTCGGATCCACCATAGGATTGTCACCTGGCGTGTTGAGGGGTTCCCCAGTGGTTGGGGTTTAGGGTGTCGGGCTTCTATATTTTCCCCAAGCAGGTGTCAACACCAACAGTTGCCAGTGTGCAGGGTAAGATCCCTAAGGGTCTATGTACCTTCAGAATATATACTGGGCCCTAAAGCCACTATATACGGGAACCCCTTAAAGGCCCAAGTATATTTAGGTACCTGGGCCAGTAGGGCAAGCCTGCTCTCGCCCGCGGGCGTGGCCTCACCGTCCTCGAAACAGTCTGGGCACGCGAAATGCGCAAGCTGTCGTGGCTTTTGGAAATTCGTGTTCGCCAAATGCGAACGTGTCGTCACTTTCTTGCGTCTGGGCTCACGAAGTGGGAAACTGCCGTCACAGTTTTGCCTTCCGGGCTCACATGGTCTTTCACTGTTTGGGGTCTACGCTGGCATAAAGTGGCTGGGCCCGTGTGTGCTTTGCTCCACAGCAGTTTGCTAGATTATAGTCCCTTTCGCGTCCTTGGCATCAGGGCGATACATGCATGGGGGTCGCAATTCAAAAAAGGAACCCGAATCTGTGCGCGGTTGCAAGAGGCCAGAGTACGGATATCTGTGGCTTTTTGGGATAGCTTTGACAATCCCTAACTTTCATAAGCCATGAACCCCAAACCCTAGCCCTAAACCCTAAACCCTAAACCCTAAACCCTAAACCCTAAACCCGAAACCCTGTGCCGGAAGCCCTGAACCTCAAATGTCCAGGCGGAAGATCCCTTCCAGGGCTGCTTGCCGGGGGACTCAGGGGCACTTGCGGCTGCTGGCAGGGTGTCAGATCTTGGGGTTTAGGGTTTTGGGGTTACCCTAAACCCTAAACCCTAAACCCTAAACCCTAAACCCTAAACCCTAACTAGGGTTTTGGGGTTTAGGGTTTATTTGGGGCCTGAATACTTAGAATAGGGTTTAGGGTTTAGGGTTTTTGGTGCATGCTTTTTTGGGCACCATAAGCGCAAAAGGGATACTATTAGTAAGTATTCCGACCCCTATTTGCCCTTTCCCCCTGTTCTTATAGCATGGGGCGATCTCCAGCATGACCCTGAAGACCAAAAGGCCCAATTCGGAAACCAGTAACCCTCTCTGGGACTCTGTGGGTGCTCTATAGAACCCCCCCCCCCCCCCCCCCACACCCAGGGCCAGGGAGCAGAGCAGAGGGAGATACAGAGAGACAATGCGCGGCAGCTGGTAAGCCCGAAGTTTAGGGTTTAGGGTTTATATAGGGTTTAGGGTTTCGGGTTTAGGGTCCTGAAACCTACAACCGTCAACCCCAAGCCCCTTCGCCTGCAAGCACAACACCCCACGCCTCCCCCCTAATGGCTGCAGCACCCTAGTCCCTAAACCCTAAACCCTAAACCCTACACCCTAAACCTAAACCAAAAACCCAAAACCCTAAACTGAGCTTCAAGGCTTTTAGGTTCAAGCTTCTGGGTGTCACCTCAGCCACTTGACAGGATCGGGCCGTTCGAGCACGACATGGGCTATGAGACCTCTACGTACTACTACGACGTGGAGAAGCTCAGCGAGGAATTCAGGGGGGCCTATGTGGCTACTTAGGGTTTGGGGTTTAGGGTTTAGGGTTTACGTTTTGGGTTTGTGGTACAATGGGCGTTGCAAAAATGATGGGGAGTTCACATTTCTTGCTGAAGGGGACTCTACAGCATTGTTACTTTCCG
Organism: Symbiodinium natans; assembly: GCA_905221605.1. Taxonomy (NCBI): domain Eukaryota; class Dinophyceae; order Suessiales; family Symbiodiniaceae; genus Symbiodinium; species Symbiodinium natans. The sequence goes on along the minus strand of CAJNDS010002200.1, from coordinate 401,463 downwards.
GGCTCGTGAAGTACAGTCGTGCTCGTGGAGTTTCGCTGGTACTAGTATTCTGTACAGGATCAAGAGTTTCAAGGTGCGAGGCCCTTCCACTCTCCTTTGGCATTCAGGGTGTAGGCTTAGGGTTTAGAGGTTTGGGGGTTTAGGTTGGGGTTTCAGCGTAGATTGCGTAGGTTTTCTGAGCTGTTTCAGGTTGGGGTTATGGAGTTTACTCGAAGCTATTTTGGTTTCTGGCCCCAAATCCTCCCACAACACAGTGTGTGGTTTAGCATGTGCTGTTTTGTTTGATTTTGGTCTTGCTATCCGTAGGAGAACGTCCAAACTAGAAAGTCTTACAGCGGCTGGGAGAAAACAGATTAGTTTAGGCGCAACACAGTTCAGCCGCAAACCTCTCTGTAATGCGGCTTTACTTCTGTAGAGTCCAGTGTCGATATTTAAGTACCCAGTCACAGACTCAGCGGTGTGCTGCAAGCTGAGCATCATTAGAGGTTGCTCAGCTTTTGGGGTTTTAGGGAATAAAGGGCTTAAGACCCTGAACCCCAAACCCTAAACCCTAAACCCTATACCCTATACCCTAAACCCTAAACCCTAAGGCTCAGAGGACTTCGGGGTGGCTTGGGATGGCCTTTGCCTTGGTAAGCTTGGTTGTAGTCTTTTGCCCCTTTTGTTCAAGCTTTTCTCATAAAGTAACCAACCCCACAAGTGGGTACCCTTACGTACTTTCATCTGACTACTTGGCTACCCAGGTGTGTGTGGAATCAAACGTCTAGAAGCGTTTAGGGTTGAGGGTCCCCCTTTGCCGGACGCCTTAGGGCTTGGCACAGCCGAGGCGCGTGTCCTATGTTTGGGACACACCAGGCACGCCTCCGAATAGAATGGGGTTTCTTCAGACCCCTAAGATTCCTTGTACCTTCAAGGGGTTCCCACATAGTGGCTTTAGAGCCCAAGTATATACTGATCTCTAGGCACAAGGAATCTTAGGGGAACAGGTCCTGTAAACTCTTGAATAAGAAAATAAGCGAGCGCCATCGTGTGATTATTTTCGGTTGTTTCTATCAGGTTGGCGTAAGAGGCATGATGTTCACGCCGTTGCCAGAATACCGATCCAAAGACACATTAGTTGTTTGCACTTTCCATGCGTTGATTCGTTTTGCCACATGTGGGTGTCCGTTCATTCGCGTCTGTGATCAGCAAAAGCATCCGGAATTCAACGGACTTCCTTGACAAGACTCAGCTAATATGCAAAAGCCCTATACCTCACGAGCATGCAACTCACTTCATGCGTTTTTTCTTCTTCGTCAGCACACAAGTACCCCAAGGGTCCATGCATCTATATGGTATGTACTTGGGCCTTGAAGGGGCTCCCATATAGTTGCTTCAGGGCCAAATTATATGCCATGTAGGTGCATGGACCCTTAGGAAGCAGCAGCAGCTTGACCCTGAACACCTACAGTCACCCCCTGAACCCCACAGTCCCTCTATAGGTACTTCACACCACAGGGTCCATGTACCTATATTGTATATACTTGAGCCCGAAAGCTACTATATATGGGAACCAGTATATACTACATAGCACCCTAAACCCTAAACCCCAAACCCTAAATCCTAAAGCCCAAACCCTAACCCCTAAACCCTGTTCCTGAGGGTATAGGCAGTTCAATGGTCCCGGGAAGTGTCATGGAAGGCCTCCAAATTTGAAGGCCCGTAGTACTGGCCTGCAACTAGGGTTTACGGGGTTTAGGGGGTAAGTTTAGGGTTTACAGTTTAGGGTTTAGGGTTCAGAGCTAAAATGCACTTAGCTAATGGGTTGTAGTTCAGGCGCTGCTGGTGTGCTCCGCCTGGGCTCAGTCACCTCGGCCGTGCGCGGGTTGGAGGCTCGGTTTAGGGTTTAGGGTTCATGGTTTAGGGTTTAGGGTTGAGGGTTTAGGGTTAGGGTTTAGGGTTTAGGGTGTAGGGTTTAGGGTTTAGGGTTTAGGGTTTAGGGTGAAGGGCAAAGGGTTAAAAGGGTTTCAGGGTTCAAAGGTCCAGGGTACTATTGGGTGGGGTGTTGCAGGGTTACAGTACTTGGAGGTCGAGGGTACTCATCACCCCAATCAGAACTGTACTTTTAAGCCGTAGACTTCTGATTGATTGTAAGTACCCATGAACCTCCAAGTAAGCTTCAGGGTTTCTGATTTCGGGTGTTTAAGGTTCATTGTCATTATGATTTAGAATGTCGTGTCTAATTTTCAGGCTTGAAGTGCAGAGTTCAGGGTGCAATCGCAACCTTTTTCTGAGTTTAATGCTGCAGAAGATGGAGGAGACGATGCGCAGCAACCAGAACACATTCGACACGGTTCTGGAGCAAGTGACAGAGATCTAGGAAAAGAATGGTACCCCGAACGCCCTACCGGCATCCCCTCCAGCAATCGGAGATGCAACGAACAGCTGGGGGGCATGTTGACAGGCACCTTGAGTCCGAAAAATCCAACTGGCGCCTGCCCTTCAGGGACATCAGTCTGGGGGCAGAGGCGGTGAGATTCTCCGGGTGGTCCTGGAGTCTGGCAACCTGTGAAGGCAAAGTGAGTGACCGAGGCCTCAATGTTTAGGGTTGAGGGTTGAGGGTTGAGAGTTTAGGGTTTAGGGTTTGGAGCTCTCATTGTTTTCAATCAAACTTGATGGTTTTAGTTTTTTGTGGTTTAGGGCTTCATTGTCAAGTTTACGGTTCAGGCTGGCATTATAGTTTCGTGCCTCAATTCGGGTACCAACTACCTACTACCAACCCAGGTGGAGCAGCCCGCAGCCCTAAACCCTAAACCCTAAACCCCTAAACCCCTGCACCCCAAACCCTGAGAGGCAGCCCTCCGGCTGCTGCTGGCCATGGCCGAGGGCTCCACTTCTGAGGTCCGGGGTTTTGGGTTTTGGGTTTAGGGTTTAGGGTTTAGGGTTTAGGGTTTAGGGTTCAGGGTTTAGGGTTAGGGTTTAGGGTTTAGGGTTTCGGATTCAGGGTTTAGGGGTTTAAGGCTTTAGGGCTTTATGGTTTGGGTTTTGGGTTTTGGTCGAGTTCCATGGGCCCTAACTTTGGGGCAGAAGTACCACAACTGAGCAGTAAGCCCCCACTATGCTAAGTACAGCATCGTCAAAGGCTGGTAAGTCGCCTTCGTACCTCATAATCAGGCTCGTTGCTTAGTAAGTCCATTTAGTATCCCCTAGGCTCGAGAAACCCTCTTATAATCCCCATAACCCACCTCACTAACCCTACTTACTAAGTCAAAAGGGCTTCCAAGTAGTCTCTCAGGGCCCAGGTACCTATCTAGTATATACCTGGGCCCTAAAGCTTCTATATGGGCGGGGCCAACGCACAATAAACTATGCAGGTACGTACATGGATCCTTGGGGAGTAGTTCAGATGACCTCAGGGATTGGCAGCCGAAAAAACTTAGATGGGCAGTTCTCTAAATTCGGGTCCTTTGTGGAGTTCTTTTTTTTGAGGTGCCGTACTAAAACCCGAAACCTAAGCCGTAAACCCTGTTTGGGAAAACTGCCCAAGTCCTAAGCACTCAGCTCTACAATTTGGCTTTGGAGCTCAGCCGGGCATTTGGAATGGAGGGCCGCGCGGACTGAAGTTTCAAGAGTCGAAGCCCTTAACCCGAAACACTCCAAAGCCTAAACCCTAAACCCTAAACCCTAACCCTAAACCCTAAACCCTATACTGTCAGAAATGCCGGTGTGGCCTATTTTTTCGCGGCGTTATAAAGACCCCTTACCTCCCAGAGTTTAACCTTCTCCCTGGAAAACTCGGCAACCCTAAACCCTACACCCTAAGCCCAACAAAAACCCACAGGCTGAACCCTAAACCACTCAAACCCTAAATTCCTTAAATCCGCTGAACACTCAACCAACTAAGCCCTAAGGGCATGAACCCTAACCTTCCTAAACCCTAAACCCTAAACCTTAAACCCTAAACCCTAAACCCTAAACCCGGAATCCTTCAGGCTCAGACAAAAAACGGCCCAAACTCTCATGAAGCATGGCTTTGGGCCCCAAAATCCTTGAAGAGCGGAGGCCTCAAAGAATCAGGGTAGGGTATAGTATAGGGTTTAGGGTTTGGGGTTTAGGGTTTAGGACTTTGGCTTCAGCACTTAGGGTTTCAGTCAAAGATGCCGTAAGAGGACGCAGGCCACCAGTTCGACGAGCTGGAGATTCCGATCCGGAACAGCTGGCTGCCCCAGATCCCTCCATTCTTCGTGCTTCGGGGTTTAGGGTTTAGGGTTGAGGGTTTAGGGTTTAGGGTTTAGGGTTTAGGGTCGTAGCATCTTATGAATGGAGATAGAGAGAGAGAGAGGGCAAGAGCCAGAGAGAGAAAGAGTGCGTGGCCTCAGTGCTTTAGGGTGTTTTGCTCTCCACTCTTCTTTTGGGTCTTAGGAAGGTCGGGCGGCGGAGTAGGGTTTTGGGTTTTCGTGATTTTAGTAGATCCCTCCGCTCTTCTGATTGTAACACGGGGGTGGGGGGGAGGGGGGTGCATGAGGCGTTCATTCACAGGATTGAAAATGGTCCGGGTCGGTAGTTAGCGAGAGGGCGGGGGGTGGTCTGTGCAAATCTACGTTGCTTGTTTCGATTGTTTTTCAGAGGGGGAAACTTTCATTTGCTCACTTTGCCATCGCTCCGCTCCTGAAAGATTGGGTGGATTGTCCCAGCGTGAGCCTACACAGGTTAATACGAGTGAACCCCTTATATAATCCTGCTTACTATACTCCTTGTTCTAGGAGAACCCCGACAGGGACCGGTTTGGTCGGAAACTCCCACATGATAGCTGCTTGGGCCAGAAAGGGATCATCTGCGTTTTGGTCCATGGGTTTACAAGGGGGTTTACAGGTTTGGGGTTTACAAGGTTTGAGGGGCCCAAAGGGTCCATGTACCTAAATAGTGAATACTTGCCTTAAAGTACCTCCTGTACAGGGACTTTGGGGCCCAAGTATATAATAATAAAGCACATGGGACCCTTGAGAGAATTGAACAAACAAGGAATTCAAAAACGACCGGTCGGGGGGGGGGGGGGGCGGGGTTGGGGTGGGGGGCAATGGTCTGGTGCCGAGGTACTTTGGCCGACATCGACTCAGTGATGAGAGGCATTGCAGTTTAGGGTTTACGGCTGAGAGCGTTTAGGGTTGAGGGTTTAGGGCTGAGAGTGTTTAGGGTTTAGGGTTTAGGCCTTATTGGGTTTAGGGAGGAGGGTACCACGTGGTCATCTACTATGCATACGCCGGGTCCGCTGGTGGGGCAGTCCGTTGTTCATCCACACATGTCTCTAAACCCTAAACCCGAAACCCTACACTATAAGGCCTTCAAACCCTAACCCCTTGAACCCTCAGACTTATGTCGGCTGAAGGATTCGGGATCAGCGTCCGTTGCGAATGCAAAAGCCTCTTTGAAGTCAATGTAGGACTTTAGGCATTAGGGTTTGGGTCATATGTAGTTTGCAGTATCTACTCGGGCCCTACAGCTACTGACTATATAGGCCCTCTTGGTAAGGCTCAAGTATGTGCAACAGTTGCGTTTATGGGAGCCCTACTTGGAGGTTCATGGTGTTTATGAACCAGTTCTGACTGTACTTATCTGCAGTTACAATTGGTTAAGAAGTACCATGAACCTCCAAGCACGTGTACTACTCCTCCGGATGTGCAAAAAACGAATTTCAAGGCACGCTAGCTCCATGTACCATTTTAACTCAGTGGACCGCGTATGTAGACATGTATGAGACAGGGTTTATATTACTGTTATTGGTGAGTGTATGTAAGGTTCCTTTTGAACAAGTTGAGTGTATGTATTGGGTGTCCCTTTGGGGATACAAGGAATACAAGCCCTTCTTCAAAAAATAATCAAAAAATCAAAAAATAAATAAATATATATATATATAATATGGGACGTGTAACGGGATGGGACTAAGTCTGCAGGGGCTCAAGAGGGTTGAGGGCTTTTGGGTTGAGGGTTGAGGTGCTCGGGGCTTTTCTGGGATGAGGCGTGCCGGTTCTGGGCCTTGAACCGATTTGAGGGTTTAGGGTTTAGGGTTTAGGGTTTAGGGTTTAGGGTTTAGGGTTTAAGGTTTAGGGTTTAGGGTTTAGGGTTTAGGGTTTAGGGTTGGGCCATCACCTACCAGCAAATAACAAAACCTAGCCAGGACATTGGGATTTTTGCATAGTTACCCTTATAGGGGTTTAAGGGCACCTTACTTGGGAATCATTTTCAGAGGTTTTTAAGCGCCAACCTAGCAACTAATGCTAACTTCCTTCAACCTCTCAAGACTTCAACCCTGAACCCTAAGCCCCGACAAAAAGTAGAAACAAAACTCTGAAAGACCCCACTCAACAAAACTCTGAGGCCCAAACCATAGACCAATAAGCGCTTACCTCGAAAAACCCTGAACCTAAACCTTGGCATGTTCCCCCTTATACTGACAGTCCTTACTGGGGATTCGCATAGGGTTTGGAATCACTACTAAGGACTGTTAGTATAAGGAGGAACATCCCAACCCTAAATCCCTTAAACCCTAGAACCCCAAACCCCTAAACCCTAAACCCCTTGTTAGACCCTGAACTAAGCCCTAAATTCTATACCCTAAACCCTAAACCCCTGCGCCGAGAAGGCTTTCTGTCGCTGCCCCGGCGAATGATCCACTTGGTGCGGAGCAGGCTTTCCGGGGATTCACTTTCGGCCTGTTTACTTAGGTCCAAAAAAGACTCTTCCACAAGATTCCTAAGTCTTACGAGTCTTGTGGAATAGTTTTTACTTTTTGGGTACTAGACCTTTAAAGAAACTGCTAAAATCATTATTTTTGCAAGGGTTCTAAGATCAGAATAGTTTAGGGTTTAGGGTTTAGGGTTTCGGGGAGGATTTAGGGTTGAGGGCTTAGGGTTCAGGATTTCGGGTTTCGGGTTTAGGGTTTTGGGGATCTAGGGAGGGGATTTTCTGACGGGCTTGCAGCCTGTGAGGGTTTCAGGACACCCTAAACCCCTAAACCCAAGCCCCTCAACCTCTAAACCCTACAAACCCTAAACTCTAAACCCCAAACCCTAAACCCCAAACCGCCTAAAACCTAAACCCCTGAAAGGTTCTTTCGTGTTTACTGGCACGCCTGGGGGATTCCAAGCCCCGAAGCCCCCCAACACCTTGTCCAGAAGGCTGGATCGTTGGGTCATGACGGGCTGAGGGGTATCTAGGGCTTAGGGTGTTTAGGGTTTTAGGTTCACGGTTTAGGGCTTAGGGTTTAGGGTTTAGGGTTTAGGGTTCAGGGTTTAGGGTTTAGGGTTTAGGGTTTTAGGTTGAGGGTTAGGGTTTAGGGCTTATAGTTCTGGCTCGCTTGAATGCTTGGCTCGTGGGTTCGGGGCCAAGTGAAAAGCAGCTGGGTTCCATCGGTCCTTTCTTCTTGGGATTGTTCGTATCACAACTTAGGTTCACAGCTTGGGTTGGAATTACGTCGCCTGTAGCATCGGTTAGCATAGTAACGGGGGCGGCGATCAATGTAGGTCTGGGGTTTTGCTTTTGAAAGCAGTCTCGTGGGTCTAAACCCTAAACCCTAAACCCTAAACCCTAAACCCTAAACCCTAGACCCTAGACCCTAAACCCTAAACCCTAAACCCGCGTCGGACTGGCCTTGCCCAGAGGTCAGACGACTCAGACCCTCTCCCTGCACCTCGACACTCTGGCCCTAAAACTGCACACCCGAAAGCCCTGAAGCCCTAAGCCCTAAAGCCTAAACCCTAAACCCTAAACCCCTAAACCCTGAGCCTGTAACGCCATCTTGATCTGTGTTTTCAGAGCTGCCATGAGTGAGCGCAGGCAACCACGGCGCATGAGCCAGGGTTAAGGCTGACAGGGGGGTTAGGGTTGAGTGTTTAGGGTTTAGAGGGTTTAGGGGGTGTAGGGTTGAAGTCTCTTGAACAAATGGTATGTATGACCTTCTGGAGGTTAAACCCAGACAACAAGTTGAGTCCTCACTCCTACCTTTACACAGCAAAGCTCCCTAGGACCCGGAAGCCTACACCCTAGACCCTAGACCCTAGACCCTAGACCCTAAGCCGTAAACCCTAAACCCCAAAACCTAAACCGTTCCCATGCTGCTGCTCCGGCGCCGCTGCGCATGGCGCTGCATGGCGCTTCGCCGGAGCACTGGGTCGGGAACTCGGTGGGGTTTAGGGTTTAGGGTTTGGGGCTTCGGGTTTAGGGCTCAGGGTTCAAAAGCATGAAGCTCTAACCCTGAACTCGAAAAACTTCAGCTCTGTCCCCAAAACCGCCAAACCCCCATAAGAATCCGCCGACAAGCCCCTAGTGGCCCTGATCCCCTTACCTCGCAGCCCTTATCTCCCGCAGTCACTATAAACCCCTATCCCCACTCTCCCTAACGCCCCAAAAGCCCCTCAGGAGAGGGGCCCCAATTCACCGCCGACCTGCAGCCAGCATCGTTCTTGGGCTGGCTGCTGTCCTACACCTTGGGGACGAACTGAACCCCCCAATTGGGGGCATATACCCTATACTACTATATTTCCTATCTAGGTAGAGGGACCCTAAACCCTAAACCCTAAATACCGCAAACCCTTTTAGTGTTCATTTTGGTCCGCAGGGAGGAAACTCCTTAATCGCTAAGCCCTAAACCCCAAACTGCCTGTTACCCAGCTCTACGCCAGGCGTCGCTGCACGATGCTTTTCAGGAGCTCTTGGTTGAGCAGGCGGAATTCAGACAAAGGGGGGATTACAGGGTTTCGGGTGTAGGGTTTAGGGTTTAGGATTTAGGGTTCAGGGTTTAGGGTTCAGGGTTCAGGGTTTAGGGTTCAGGGGGTTAGATTTCGCGTCTAGGGTTTGGCGCTTCCCTTGCTACTTCATGAAGCACACGCGCCCTTGGTTCGCCTTGCAAGGGCTGGCGTCTTCGGCATTCTTTTTCCGGGGATCCAATTCTTTCTGAAGCTTTGCTTTTGTAGGGCTTGAGGATTTGGGGCGTTTATGGGGCTTGTTGGTTTGTGGTTCTAGGGCTGCGGGTTTGGGATGTTCCCCCTTATGCGAACAGTCAGTCCTTCATAGGGATGATCGTGCCCCCTCTTATCATCCCCACTGAGGACTGCTAGTATAAGGCGAACATCCCAAGGCTTCTTGGTTTATGGTTTTACGGCTGCTGGTTCATATTAGGTGATGTTGGAAGGTGGGCCTCAAAGAGGATGACTTAGGCCGCCCATCTCCCCACACCCCCAACGCCCAGAAACTAAGCCCTCACCCCTTCGTCTCTGAACCCTAAACCCTAAACCCTAAACCCTAAACCCTAAACCCTAAACCCTAAGCCGCAAACCCTGGGCGCTGACCCATCCTTGGCTGCCCCCTTGAGGTTTCAGGGTTTAGCGTTTAGGGGTTTAAGGTTTAGGGTTTGGGTTTGTGTGGTTGAGGCTTTGCGGTTTGTAGGGTTGAGTCTTGGGTTTCTACAGGCCTTTAGGGGTTTAGGATGTAGGGTGTGGCGGTTGCAAGCCAGATGCAGACCCCCCAAAAGGGCCCACAATTCTAGGGTTTGGGGTTTAGGGTTTAGGGTTTAGGGTTTAGGGGTTGGTCCGAGCTCCTCTCGGAAGGCATTGCTCACCACTCAGTGCCATGCCATACGGTTGCGTGGACGAACCCCTAAGCCCCGAAACCCCTAAACCCTAATCCTAGGATTTGGGGTTTAGGGTTTAGGGTTTAGGGTTTAGGGTTTAGGGTTCAGGGTCTAGTTTAGGGTTTAGGGTTTAGGGTCTAGAAACCCTGAACCCTAAACCTCAAAAGGATTGGTTCAGGGCTCGTGAGCCTACATTCTGGGAAGAAATCGAACCCTTGAAGGGTTAAGGTGTCGTCACTAAGACTTTTTTTAAGAAAGTCAGGAGCCTTCATACTGTGCTAAGTCCTGATTAGTTGGTTTCTTAGAATTAGGGGCGTGCCCTACACCCTAAAGCCAAGTTTTTGCGCTTCATAAAGAGTGTGGAACGTGGAAGGGGGGGGGGGGGGGGGGGGGGGGAGGTAGAGCCCTTTGAAGGGCTTTTCCCAAAATAGCGGCACCCGTTTGAGACCCCAAATAGAAGAGAATCCCCTAAAAGGGACCCCCCCAAGAAGGGTACCCCTATTTTCGGAAACCCCCATATAGGGGCTAGAAGATAGGGAATAGTGTTTTTTTCGGGTCCCTGAATATCTATACTATAATACCCCCCCTCCCCCAAACCCTATTCTAATTATTCAGGCCCCTAGAATTAGCTCCTAAACCCTAAGCCCTAAACCCGAAACCCTATACTATTGTCGGAAAACCCATATACCGTCTGGCCAAGACGACCCTCCTAAACCCGACGGCTTGCCCCGAATCCCCGGTTCTTAGACCCAAACTTTCTTCAGGCCGAGAAGCCCTCAATCGGATTGGGAATCAGGGTTCAGGGTTTTGTGTTTAGGGTTGGCCTGAGCCCCTATAAACCCTAAACCCCTAAGCCTCTGCCTGGGTTAAGGTTTAGGGTTTAGGGTCTGTTCACCTGTGAATTGAACAAACCTGGCTTTGCCCGTTTTTGGGATTCGGTATTTGGACTTAAGATATACATACATGGAGATAGAATCTGGTATTTTGGGGTGGTATAGTAGATTACCCAAAACGGCAAACCCTAGCCCAAGCATGTACCATAGGGTTTAGGGTGCAGGGTTCAGAGTTCAGGGTTTAGGGTTCAGGGTTCAAGGTTCAGGGTTCAGGGTTCAGGGTTTAGGGTTTAGAGTGGGCTCGAGCCGTTTCAAACTGTTTAGGGGAAGATTCCTCAATTGAGGGGGTGGTGGAGTTTGTGGTGCCCGGGGGGTGCGGGGCGGGGGGAAGCTCTGAAGTTTTTTGCAACAAGCGGTACACCAGCATCTACTCACACGTAGTTTGCAGCTGCGACCACCAGGCCCTGCAGTACCCTTGCAGATCTTGGCGTACTACTGCCTGGTCACCCGCGGTTCGCGGACATCATGGCTTTTGCCAGGGCCATATGCCAAGGTGCGTGCCTGTTCTGGCGCCGGCATGGATATCCCGCGGAGGCGTGATGAACCCCCTGGTTCTTAGTAGGGAATGAGGGAATGGAGCCCTACAATATTCCCCAAAAGGTATTTATAGGGCCCTCATTCCCTCATTCCCTACTAAGAACATATATGCTTGAGTGCTTGAGACAGGGGGTTTGTGGAGGCATTAAGCGCTGCCGCGGTAGTTGCTTTGGCTTTCGCCTGTCAGTGCTAGCACTGGGGTCTCTCCCCTTCTCTACCCAGCGATGACACATCGGTGTCTTTGAACCAGCCAACCTACACCCTAACTCTAAACCCTAAACCCTAAACCCTAAACCCTAAACCCTAAAACCGAAGCAGTGGGAGGGAACCCAGGCATGCCTCCTACTGGCAAGACCTGCGCCTCCAGCGCTGCCTGGAAGCCTGGGCAAGCCTGTCGCGCGCGGCGTCCGCGGCTGAGGACGAAGACCAGGACCCATACTTGAGGTTTAGGGTTTAGGGTTTAGGGCTACATGCTTGGGACCTAAAGCTACTATATGGAGGCCCCTTGAAGACCCAAGCATATACTATACAGGTACATGGACCCTTAGACAGAGTCTGAGTAGGCCCTTATTCCTTTTTTTGGAGTTCAGGGTTTAGGGTTTAGGGCTTATAGGTTCCCCCAGTGCTTAGAGGCCTCGTTCATCCAAAGGGCACCCTTTGTGTTCAGAAGTTTCTTCTTGGGTCTAGCAGTTTTCGTTGTAGCACAAAGGGTCCCTCAGGGTCCATGTACATTACTTACGGCTTAGGATTTCGGGCTTACTGAGAGTTCTAGTACTTTCAGGGTCCATGTTCCTAGACTGGGTTTAGGGTTTAGGGTTTAAGGTGCTGTGTAGCATATACTTGGGCATTAAAAGGGGTTCAGGGTCTAAGTACACACTTTCTAGGTACACGGACCCTCATGTATGCACTTACTTGTGTATGAACTGTCTGCTTATGTATGTGTTCATGTACATATGTGCTTTTGCACGGGATGGCTGTGAACCGGGCGAGGATGGCAACATTCCCTTGCGGTTCCTATGATGCCGTGCCGTGGGAACAGCCATCGATTCGTGGGCCGTCACACCAAGCATGATGCAACCGAGGACGCCTGTTCGACCAATTCCTTTTGCCTAGAGACCCCTCCAGGAGTCAGGCTTGCAAGCCCGTCCCCGCCGGATGTCGACCAACGGCTTGAGGACCTCTTGGTTGGCATGTTGGATATTGGCAACCTGATTCCCCGAGGGGACTTTGAGAATGTGAAGAAGCTTTTGAAGAGCACGGCCTTCATCGAGGCGACTGGCTCGATCGTGCAGGACATGCGGTCCCACGAGGCTTCCGCCCAAAGAAGCCTTCCACCGATGACAATGCAATGCTGCAGAGCATCATTGACGGAAAACATCAACGTAAACACAAGTAAGCAGCACGGCAGATGAGCACTGTTACGTACACACAGCTGAATATATATATATATATACACGGTTTAATGGAATTGCAGGGTTTTAGCACAGATGGTTGTATTGATATAGGACTTTGTAACTGCATCAGGTCATTTATTTAGGCCTTAGGATTTCGAGGAAGTGGGCTTAGGGACTAGGTTCTTCAGGCTGCCATGGAAGGATTTATAGAGTTTAGGGTTCAGGGTTCAGGGTTTAGGGCTTAGGGTTTTGTTTCAGAGTTGGGGTTCCTCGCAGAGAACAGACATCAGGGCTTAAAGCACTATGCGTGTAAGGCTGTTTTCGCGCGTTAGGGAGTACAAACCCTTAAGCCGAATTTAGCCTAAACCTTCTTTTTAGAGCTACACAGGCCCTACAAGTTGGGACTTAGCTTATGAGTCCCTGAAACAATTTGTGACCAAAAAAGGGGTTTAGGGACCGCGTTGAAGGTTTGGGCTTTATAGAGTCTGCGGGCGGAGAGAGTGTAAGTCAGTGTAAGTCTCTGGGTTTGTGGCAAGAAGCCTTAACAACAAACTTATAATACCCCACAGAGCCCTAAGCCCCTAACGCTGAACCCAAGACACGTTGCCCAACTAAGCCCCTGAAGCCCGACTAGCCCCTAAGCCCTAATCCCTAACCCCGAAACCCTAACCCCTAAACCCTAAACCCTAACCCTAAACCCTAAACCCTAAACGAACCCGCTTCCACCTCCCGACCCTCACCCGAAAGACCCCGGAAGCTCCCACAAACAACAAAGCAGATAGGGTTTAGGGTTTAGGTTTAGGGTTCAGGGTTCAGGGTTTAGGGTTTCGGGTTTGAAGTGCTTTAGGATTTCGGGTTTGAGGCCCCTCAGGGTCCATGTACCTATATGGAACATACTTGGGCCTTAAAGTTGTCGTAAAGCTGATATATGGGAACCCTTTTGAAGGCCCAAGCATAGAGGATAGAGGCACATGGACCCTTAAAAGGCCCTAGGCCTGCTTAGAGACGGGCTAGGGCTTCGGCCTAAAGCTGCTTCGCTGAGGAACGTTCAGCGAAGGAGTGAAGCGCAAAGCCCCTAGGCCACATCTGTTGTTTAGCACATAATGAAGTACCGGAAGCGGGATACCAGAGCATCCCGCAAGCCCTAAACCCTAAGCCCTCAACCCTAAACCCGAAACCTGAAACCCTATAACCCTAAACCCTTTCAACCCACCCTAAACCCTAAACCCTAAGCCCTAAGCCCTAAGCCCTAATTAAGCCCAAAACCCTAAACCCTAAAACCCTTAAGCCCTAAACCCTAAACCATAAACCCAAACCCTAAGCCCTAAGCAAGTTCCTAAACTAATGGGTTTCCGAGGCCAGGCCCGTCTCTGGGGGAGGCTGCCGAAGAGGAGGCCTGAACTGTGAGCGAGCCTTCAGAAACTCAAAGGGTTTAGGGTTTAGGGTTTGAGGTTTAGGGGATGTTTTAGGGTTTAGGGTTTAGGGTTTAGGGTTTAGGGTTTGAGGTTTAGGGTTTAGGGTTTAGGGTTTGAGGTTAGGGTTTAGGGGTTTGAGGTGTGAGGTTTAGGGTTTGGGGTTTCCAATGCCAAGCCTATAACCCCAGTAAGCTTTAGACCCTCCCTTCTTGGGACCTTTGCATCTTTAAATTCAAGCCTGCCCTATGCGAACCCGGCTCCAGAAGGATTCAGGGGCAAGGGAAGCTTACGTTGCGTTTAATGGTTCAAACCCTAAACCCCAAACCCTCAACCCTAAACCCTAGCCCTCAACCCTAAACCCCAAACCCTCAACCCTAAGCCTTTGGGGGGTTTAGGGCGTTAAACCCCTGAACCCCTAAATCCCTCAAGCCCTAAACCCAGAAGTTCCTGAGCAATGTGCGTGAGCGGGCTCCTCAATGGGACGCCGAAAGGGAGGACCAACCGGGCCGGCCCTTAAACCGCAACCCGAAACCCGGAACCCTAAACCCTAAACCCTAATCCCTAAACCCTAAACCCTAACCCTAAACCCTAAACCCTAAACCCTAAACCCTAAACCCTAAACCCTAAACCCTAAACCCTAAACCCTAAACCCTAAACCCTAAACCCTAAACCCTAAACCCTAAACCCTAAACCCTAAACCCTAAACCTGACCTGCATGGAAAGCCTTAGTCCAGAATCTCAAAGAATGAAGGTTTGGGATTCGAGCCTTGCCTTAAGCAACTCAACGGCCTTCAATCCTTAAACCCTAGACCCTGAACCCGAAACCCAAACCCCGTCCTGCTTGTCTTCCTCCGGCTTCAGGGTTTAGTTTTTTCCTTCTTCTGGGTTGAGCTTGATAGAGCTTGATAGGATTTTGGGAGGTTTATAGGCTTTATCCGATTTAGGGTTTAGGGTTTCGGGTTGCGGCTTGCCCCTCTCTACATGTACCTACTTGCTGTCAAGAGCTGCTTTTCCTCCACCGCAAGACAACTCTGCCGTGATCGCGTTGAAGGTGTACATTGAGGTTCATGGCACTTATAACCACTTATTGCTGTACTAATAACCCACTTATAAGCCCCTTAAGTGCCTTAATCTGGTTGTAAGTACAGTTAATAAGTACCATGAACCTCCTCCAAGTAGGGCCAATGCGCAGCTCGAGGATGGGATGCTTTAGGGTTTAGGGTTTGGGGTTTAGGGTTTAGGGTTTAGGGTTTAGGGTTCAGGGAAACCACCTCCCTCGGGTCTTCAACCCCAAAACTAGGAGCCGGAGTAGGCCCTTATTGCCTTTTTTTAGGGTAGGGGTTCCCTTATACTTCCCCAACACGAAAAAGGGCACCCTTTTTGTTCCTAGGTTACTCCTGGGTCTAGCCCTAAACAACCCTAAACCCTCAACCCTCAACCCTAAACCCTAAACACTATTCCCTCATTATTCCTATGTTACAAATGAACCCCAAAGCTCAAAACGCTCAACCCCCAATGCTTCATGATTCGTGGAGGTCGCGACATTCACCGCCTTGGGGGAGGCTTGCTTGAGTCCAGCAGCCCTAAACCCCAAACCCTAAACCCTAAACCTGAAACTCTAGGGGTTTAGGGTGTCTGCGATTTTGGAGGATTGCGGTTTGTCCCCTCGCCCCCCCCCCCCCCCCCGCGTACCTCCTCGCTTTTTTTTCTTGTGCACCGCGTGAATACGCACCCTAGCCCTTAGAGGTACACATGGGGTGTGGGGCTTCGGGCCGTAGGGTGTCATAGAGGCATAGACGGCCTAAACCCCAAACCCCAAACCCCAAACCCCAAACTCCAAACCCTAAACCCTAAACCCTAAACCCTAAACCCTGAATGTGTGGCATTCGGGTTCAGGGTTTTTTTAGAGGGCCTCAGAACCTCGGAGTCCGGGATCAGGCCATAGCCTCACCGTCGACGCCCTCGACGCCCTCGACGCCTGGCACGCCAAAGAAGACCTTGCCGCTTGGGCGCACAACCCTAAACCCTAAACCCGAAACCCTAGACCTTGTCCCGGCCCAGCGCATCCGCGTGAGCATGGTGATTCCGCAGCGCCCAAGTCGCTGGACCCCAAGCAATAAGGGTTGGGTTGAGGGTTCCGGGTTTCTGGTTTATGGTTTGGGTTTGGGGTTGAGGGTTAGTTTTGCGACTCTTCAGCAGGGTGGGGGGGGTAGGGGGGGGGGAGGGGGGGGGGGGGGGGGGGGGGGGGGCAGGGGGGGGGGGGGGGTGGGGGGGGGTGGGGGGGGGTTGGGGGGGGGGTGGGGGGGGGGGGGGGGGGGGGGGGGGTGGGGGGGGTGGGGGGGGGGGGGGGGGGGGGGGGGGGGGGGGGGGGGGGGTGGGGGGGGGCTGGAGGGGGAAGCCCCAGGCCTCGGCGGATATGCTCTAGACACCCATCTAAACCCTTCGAAAACCCTCTGGGGCCCTCTCGCGTCTTTCGTTGTACCCTTGACGGGCACCCTTCATTGTTGCACCCCTGGGGTTTGGGGTTTTCCGCACATATGGACTTGGGGTTGGGGTTAGGGTTTTGGGGTTTGGGGCTTTCGGGGATAAGGGTTTACGGAAGGGGGTTTTGACTTGATTTCTTTTTGCACTCTGCCCAGAAACTAAGTCCCCCCATCTTGGACTATAAAGGGACCTTAAACTCTACACCCGAATCCCCAGAAAGTTCTCTTGTGGCTTCCCTTCGGCACCTCCTAAGCCTGAGATGATGAGCTTTGCGACGAAATACTTGCAGCATTTTCTCTCCATCTAGTTGTTTAGTTTATCTTTCATCTCTTTTGTTTTATCTTTCTTTTTGGTCTCTCTCTCTCTCTCACTTTCTCTCTCTGTCTCTCTCTATCTCTCTCTCTGAGTGTATATGTACATATGTACGTATGTGTAGGCGTATATGTGATTTTGGTAGCCCCCAGAACCAACCTCCTTTGTTTTTGCTCGTAAACAGCTGTGTTTTCCTGCACACTCCGCAGTATCCACAATCCATATAGTCAGTAAGTTGAGGATGTAGCCCGAGCCATCGAACACATCCAAAACTTCCAAAACATCCAACAGATCCCAAAGGTTCGGCACAAAGTCCAAATTCCGAAATAACCCTAAACCCTAAACCCTAAACCCTAAACCCTAAACCTTAAAACCCTAAACCCTAGACCGTTAATGTGGGCTCTGTACCGATTCTTTTGGAGGATTTTTTTGGGCGCCGCACGGAATTTTCGTGCGACACCCGCGAGACTTGACTTAGTTGCGGACCCCATCCTAGACCCTCAAAGAATCACGCGATTCGGAATGGTCCGGCAAACCTTGGCTTTAGGGTTTAGGGTTTGGGGTTTAGGTTTAGGGTTTAGGCTTTAGGGTTTAGGGTGTAGGGTCTAGGGTTTAGGGTTTAGAACGTTACTCCCTCTGCAAGGATGGACCTTGGCCGAAATCGTTCGAAGGCAGGACGCTACAGAGTTGAAGGTTTAAGGGTTTAGGGGTTTAGGGGTTTAGGGTTTTATGGTTTGGGGATTGATTAGGGTTTAGTTTAGGGTTTAGGGTTTAGGGTTTAGGGTTTAGGGTTTAGGGTTTAGGGTTTAGGGTGGGGCTTCAGGGTTTAGGGCTGAGGATGGTTCAAGATCTGATTCATATGCATGTTATGGAGTGGAATGCCTATGGTACTGCTTCAAAAGCTTCGCCCCTTCTTTGATGATCCTCGACACGGAAGCCGACCCCCCCTACTTGGAGGTTCATCGTACTTATTAACCAAGTATAACTGCACTTATGACCCACTCATCAGCCCCTTAAGTACCCCAAATATGGTTATAAGTACAGGTATAAGTACAGTGATCATGGCCCTAAGGGTCCATGTACCTATATAGTATATACCTGGGCCCTAAAGCTACTATATGGGAACCCCTTTTAAGGCCCAGGTATACACTATATAGGTACATGGACCCTCTGGGTTGGTTAGTAGGTACCGTGAACCCCCAAGTAGCATGCAGGTGTGCCTTACGGGGATGAAAAAGGTGTTGAGGGTTTAGGGTTTAGGGTTTGGGGTTTAGGGTTTAGGGTTGAGGGTTTGTGTCTAACTTCTGAAGCCCCTGCTGAAGTCCTGGGCAAAGCACCCAAATGAACCCTAAACCCCAAAACCCCTAAACCCTAAACACTCAAACCCTAAACCCTGAAATCTCCTTCACAAGGTCGATCCTTAACCCATATGAACCCCCCTAAATCCTAAACCCTAAACCCTAAACCCTAAACCCCAGATAGTATATGCCGGGGCCCTAAAGCTACTACATAGGAAGCCTTTTTGAAGCCCAAGGAAATACCATGTAGGTACATGGACATGTCCCTAAGCCCTAAACCCTAAGCCTTTAACCCCATAAAGGCGCCTTCATCGGGGCCCTCGTCGCCCTCCTTGCCCTCGTCGCCCCGTTCGCCGCGGTCGCCGTCGAAGACGCTGCGGCTGGGAGAGACATTACGTTTAGGGTTTAGGGCGTTCTCTGCTTTAAGGCTTTAAGGTCATGTAAACCCTAAACCCTAAACTCTAATGTACGAGTGTGAGTGTCATCTTAGCTGTGGGCTTGGAGTTTGGGGTTTGGGGTTTAGGGTTTAGGGTTTAGGGTTTAGGGTTTAGGGTTTAGGGTTTAGGGTGGGGGCAAGGTTGATGGAAGATTGGGTGCAAGGCTCACGCGACTCTGTCTTGGACCCCTAAGGTTGCACCCTTGGGTTTGGGTTTAGGGTTTAGGGTTTAGGGTTTAGGGTTTAGGGTTTAGGGTTTAGGGTTTAGGGTTTAGGGTTTAGGGTTTAGGGTTTAGGGTTTAGGGTTTAGGGTTTAGGGTGACCTTTTTTCTTAAAGGGCACACCCTTGTTAAAGATCCCCTAAGAGAATAGAAGGGCCATATCAGGAGAATATTCAGGAACCTCTTGTAGGGTATCCTTCGGGATCCGCTCATGACTCCCTCGAAAGGTAGGTCGGTGTCTTTAGAGTTTCGGCCTTCGGGGTTCGGTATTCAAAACTCAGAGCCTAGGGTTTTAGGGCTTAGGATTTAGGGTTTATACAGGGTTATGAAGGGACTTTTGCTGGAGTACCCAGCGCTTGTAACAATGTTGGAGTTCTACGAGTTTAGGCGCGACATGCTATTTTCTGGCGACCCTCTGGACCCATGTACACACAAGCTAAATACTCGGACCCTGAAAATAAATGACGGCACGGTACTAGTCATATGATTGTCACAGGATAGTCAGAGGGTCTATATAATTCAACCCTAAGCCCGTAACCCTGATAAACCCTCAACCCTCAACTCCCAAACGCCTAGACTTCAAGCCTCAAACACGCAAAAACCCTGCGTTTTCGGTCAGGGAACGTCTTCTGTTAAGGTCTTGAGCTGCCAAGCGCCAAGATGCCAAATCTAAGTTGAGCGTATGTCCCGACTAAGCCTAGCGCCCGGAGTAGGCCCTTATTTCCTTTTTTGAGGGTTGGGAGTTCCCTTCTAATCCCCTTAAACCAACAAGGGTACCCTGTTTACTCCTAGGCTACTCCTAGGGTCGAGTTAAGCTTCTTGCTTGCCCAGGATTCAGTTGTATAGGGGTTTCCGCTGCATCGATGCGGTGTGCTGCTTTGGGTACTGTTTTAAATAAAGTTTCAATGCTTACAAAGACCCGAGTGAGCCGATAGATTAGTTAGGGGTTTAGGGTTTTCGGGTTTGGGGTTTAGGGTTTAGGGTTTAATAGCAACTCAACAAATAGCCCTAGGTACGCCGATGCACACCTTCCAAGTGACCAAATTGCCATGGGGAGCTTGATAAGGGGGAAGTCTCTATGAAAAGACTTGAAAGCCCTCCGCAGCCCGCTTGTTCGAAATTCAAAACAGCCCTTCCAATCGTTCACAGCAACCCTAACTAAACTAAAAAACCCTGAACCCCAAACCCAAAAGCCTAAATATCTACGTCAAACCCGAAGCGCTACACCCCGACACCCTCAAATCCACACCCTAAGCCCTCAAACACAAAAACCACGGTTTAGGTAGGGTTTAGGGTCAGTTCTACCCCCTAAACCTATTGAACCCTGAAGCCTAAATCCTAAACCTTAAGCCTTAAACCCTAAACCCTAAACCCCCAAACCCTAAACCCTAAACCCTAAAACCCGGTTTAGGGTTTAGGGTCTGTTCTGCTACGCCCCAACCCCAGCACTCACAACTCCGAACCTCAGCCCGGAAGCCCCCAAGACCGCCAGGAATAGGCCTTACATCATACAGCAAGAAGCCCGATCTTAGTCTACATACTGCCAAAAACATCCCGTCATTAAATGGTTGTGGAGTCCCCGGGCCTCGGGGCTTTGTGACATTCCTGCAGATCCGCGTGAACATCGTTGGGTAGCATGCCGCCTATCACTTGCCGGACTTGTGGCGATCAGCATCTTACCATGAACTGCCCCACCGTACAGCGCCAAGCGCCCAGTGACACTTGGCTTTCTTCTGGCTGGCTCTTAGGACTTTAACTTTTTGGGTTTTTGGTAGAAACTACAATAAGGAGCCTAAGAGATAAACTTTTAGGAGGGGTTCAGAAGTCAGCCAAGGACAGAGGAGCAGGTAGCAAGGGAAGCCAGAACAGCAGGAGCTCTGCAGCAGGTGGCAAGGGAGGGAAAGGAGGCAAGGGAGGCGGAAAGGCAGCTGGCAAGAACTTGGCTCTCAAGAGTTATTACGAGAGTTATTATGAAATAAAGTCTGCGGCTGAAGCGTCGGACAAGAAGTCCTTGTTAACGCATGACTGCGCTCGCGGAGAAGAGTCCACGCGGGCTTTTTTGCGAATCAGACCCTCAGCCTTGAACTGGAAAAGAATTGGTTGGCTTTGCATCAGAGCACGGAGGTCTGGAGAGAGAGACCCGCAACAGGAGGAGCGCGTTGTGGAGCTGAAGGAAGAATGGAAGAAGCTCAGTGCCGTGAAGGGGGCGACAGGACCGGAGTTGCAGACCGCGCTGGAGCAGCTCTCAAAGCGATTCTGTGTCCAGTGTTTCAGCCAGTATTACGGCAATGATGGTGGCTTTTATATCGGAATGGTATGTAGGATGATAGTAATCGTAGCTATAGTCGTACATCTAGTTCTGCTTTGAGTGGTAATCGTAATCCTAATGAGCATCGCAGTCGTAGGAATGGTAGTGATAGTGAGAATGCTCAGTGTTGTGTTGTTTCCTTCTTTGGTTCGGATACTTGCATTCATTTTGCCTTGGTTGTTCAAGCAACAACTTTGTCATAGTGGGATAACATTTTACATTTTTAAGGGTACTAAAACTCAATAAAAATAGAATTTTTAATTTTTTATTACTATCCCAACTATGAACCAGACAAGGGGTGGAAAATGGCTGTTCTTTCTTCCTGCGGATGACATGGATCGCGTGTGGCCTGTGCTTGGCATGGAGTTGCAGAAGGGAGAACTAGGACAAGCCCATTTCATGAAAGTTGGACCTGACTCCAGTACGGATACAAAGTTCGTGTGTTGCGTGTACATGGAGGATTGCTTTGACCCAGAGCAGGTCGAACGCGTCCGCAGCAGTTTGCAAACTGTGCTGTCGAGCCTTGTAAACGGCCTGGAGCTGCGACTGAAGCCAGATTCTTACACCTGCTGTGGAGTCTACAGGCACAACCCATGGAACCTTCCCGTGACTTTGGCCTTGAGCAAAGTGCAAGGGTCAGCAGGTCCTCGGCAGCTCCAGCAACATGACCAATATCAGCTGAAGGCCTTGGTAGAGGCAGCAGAGCTGGATTCTTGGGAAGCTGTTCAATCAATGTTTGAAGATCCGGGCGCGAGGGAGGCCATGATGGACTCGCTCCACGCCATCGCCCTGCAGCCCAATACTTCGGACTTCCCTGTATTGAAGGTTCAATGGCTTATGTCTTTCACCTGGAAAACATGTATGGATGGCGACACTAAGCCTTTACCCACAAGACTATATAATCATGCCTCTGTAAACCCTAAACCCCAAACCCTAAGCCCGAAACCCTGAAGGTCTGCGCAGTGCTGCACAAGGCCAAACGTATCAGCCCCCTGCTGGCGCGAATCGGCAAGATGATCGACGGACTTGTCGATTCCGACAAGGCATCCACTGTGAGGTGCGGTTATCGAAGCATCGTGTTCTCCTACAGTGAGTTTACTCGCCAGCACCGGGCAAACTTTGACCTGTTGCGTCAGCTCTGTAAGCACCACATGATCCGCAGCACGAGGGTGGCTGAACGGCTTGACTACCTTCTTGATACCTACGATGCCCACCTCCCTCACCATTCGACTTGGGCGTTTCTGCTGGAAAATGCGAAGAACTTTTCCGTGAAAATTGCCGATACGCATCCAGAGGTGAGCTCGCGGCTGCGTCAACGCGTGCAAAGGTGGCATGCGTGTTCTGCGGTGCACATCCGCATCCTGAGCCTCAATGTGTGGTTTGCTGAGGAGCCGGTTGACCTTGAAACTGCTAAGCCGTGAGCCACATGCCCTGGTCCTTACAACGAAACCTTGCAGCTGAGCTACATGATGCTATGCCATGTGTGACTTCCAAGCAAATGCTCTGCAACCCTCCACCAAGAGCTACGAATCCCACATCATCCCTCGAGAGGGTTCGTAGTTCACCTGCCAAAGATACACATCGTTTGGGCATCAAATCTGGGCACAGAAAAAGCTTGCTTGAGAAAATGACAGTGTTTCAAATCTGGGCCTAAAAAGAAAAACTGGAACAACAAGACGCATCAACCTAATCTGCTTCCCAAACTCGGGAAACTGCGTTCAGGAGGGGAAACAGACTTTGAACAAGCAGACCTGGTCGGTTCTCAGCATTGGGGCCATATAATGAGGACCCCAAAAGGGACCATAATTTCGAGAAATATAGAGGGGACCCTATTGTAGACAACTGTGGATCACAGCGACGCTCAGCCTGAATCAAGGTGAGACTCAATCCCCAACTGCACGGTACTGTCCGTAAACACAACACGACACTCCAGTCAGAGCCTTGACGGAGGAGAATCGCGAACAGCGTACAGCTATCCTCTTGTCGGCTTTGCAGGCGCTTGGTCCTGTCATTTGCTGCTTTCAGGACGCGATGTCTGGTGTTTCAAACCATCCCTGTCCTTCAAGGGACCAAATTTCCTTAATTAAGGGTTCTATAAAGCTCGTCAGGATTGTAAGCAGGTGGGAGATCTGCATCGGTACACCCAACTCACAGGTCTCAGGATTTCTCAAATTCAGAACCCTGCGATGTTGGTTTTTGTAACTTTTTTTTACTAGGACCCAGAGTACGCCCTTATCTACATGTTTTTGGGTTTCGGTTCCCTTCGAAGCCCCTTTAAACCAACAAGGGTACCCCTTTTATTCCTAGTTTACTCTTGGGTCTACTATTGCATCAGTACAAGTATGGTTATCTACGATGGCGATCCGTATTCTGTAAGTACTGTTGCCGCATTATTATAATACCTCGCATTTCATCATTAACTACGCTAGTATCACCTCCATCCTCGCCACCTAAACCCTAAGGCCCTAAACCCGACACCCTGGACCCTAAACCCTAAACCCCAAACCCTAAACCCTAAACCCCTCCCCCACCACATCCAGGAAGTCACCCCCAAAGTTGCTGTGGACATCCAGCGCGCTCTTCCTACTTGGAATTCGTCGGACCCGGGGGACGGGTCCTCCATCAAGAAATACGGCGTATCGCGGCGTGCAAGCAGTGGTTTCTGTAGGGCTTAGGGGGTTAGGGCTTAGGGGTTTAGGGGTTTAGGGTTTAGGGTATAGGGTTTAGGGTTGTTCCTTGCCACGTCTTCTTCGTGCTGTTGATGTCCTACCTTGACCCTGCAACCCTACAAGAAAGGCCCTCAACTGTGGTGGTGGTGCTGCTGCTGCTGCTGCTGCTGTTGCTTTTGCCCTTGCTCCTCCCTGGTGGCACTTGTAGTGTCGCTGGTGGTGATGCTGGTGGTGGCGGCTGTGGTGCTGGTTGTGCTGTGAAATTTGAATCCCAGAGATGCTCAGGGTCTGGGATGCAGGTTTGCGCTACCCGGGAAAGGCTGTGGGCTGCCAAGCTCCTGGACTGATGATGTTTCCCGCAGTTTTTTCTAGTAGCCTGCATCCTACTTTGGAGGTTCATGGTACTTCTTAACCAATTCTAACTGTACTCATAACCCACTTATAAGCCCTTAATTAAGTGCCCAAATATGGTTATAGGTACAGTTATAAGTAAGTACAGCTATAATTGGTTAATAAGTACCATGAACCTCCATGAAAGGGTCCATTCGGTGGATTAGGGTTTAGGGTGTATACTTGGGCCTTCAAGGGCTTATGTTCCTATGTAGTAGCTTTAGGGCCCAAGTACGTACTGTATAATTGGTTAATAAGTACACGAACCTCCAAGTAGGCTTTGGACCCAAACCCCGCGACTGCGCTGGCTGAGATGCATGTTACGGTGGCAGCCCACTCGTCGTTCGATGGCTTATGCCCATCCTGCCCACATGGCCCGCCTAACCCAACCTCTTGCAGGGTACCCCTCCTAAACCCTAAACCCTAAACCCTAAACCCTGGAGGTGTACTCACCCGCCTTGGCGATTCCAGATAAGAAAAAAACAGAAACCCTAAACCCTAAACCCTGTGTGTGGACCCCTTGGTGAGGTGATGATCCTAGCTCCCCCATTTCTGTTCGCGAACTTCTCCCGGCACCCTTTGCCGACGAAGATGGGGCGCGAACTGCTGGTGGCGGAGTTCCTTGGGGACCAAATGAACCTAAAAGGGTTTAGGGTTTAGGGTATATGACCCCATTTTGAGGGTTTATTTCGTCCCTATAAGGTTCATGGGCCTAACCGTGGGCACAGTCCACTTGGAGTCCATGGACAACCCGGCAACGCGAGAGAAGCAGCTCGAGGTCGATCCGCCCTAATTAAGTCTTCCAGCCCCAGGGTTTAGGGTTCAGGGTTTAGGGTTAAGGGTTTAGGGTGTAGGGTTTAGGGTTTAGGGACAATCCCCTCCCCCTTACTATTCATCCCCCGCCATACTCTTAATATTGAATTTCCCTATACACTGCAGTGTAACGATTCTGGGAGGATTTGGGTGTTGGGGGATAGGGGGGATCGAGTGTTAATACTAGGGGGGGGGGGGGGATTATGAGGGGTTCCGACAATTAGGGAGGGCATTTGGGGTGCCCTTTCTCGAGGTCCCTTTCAGGGGATTCTATTGTATTTGGGGGTATACAGGGTTACAGGCCTAGTTTGGGTAGGACCCATACAGCCCATACAGATCTCGACACGTCCCTGAATTTGTCTGTGTAGGTCTGTGGGCAAGTGATGCGACAGTGGCCCAACATGATCTTGGCGGGGGATTTTAATTTCATCGACAGCAACGCCGTGACACGCAAGTGCGTGGGTCGCACGATTCCCGATTTCCAGGACTTGTGGACGACATTGCGGGAGGAGCCTGGCAACACCTGGCGCTCGCACGGGAAGAACCGCTGTAGACAACGGCTCGACCGGGTCATGGCGAGATTGACGCAGTGGCGGCCAACGGGCATAGAGCTGATGTTTGACCAGCCCCAGCACTATTTGCTGGATGTTCTGCCCTCCATGCGCCTTCGTCCATGCTGGGCTAATACGTGCGCTGCTGTGTAGTACGCTTATAGTTCTTTCTTAGATCCTATAGTGACCACGAGCCTTACATCTGACAAACTGTGTGTCTGCCAGGTGCAGCAACTGCGTTTACCTGAACGTCGACGGGGGCAACGGCGGTGACCCCATCTATGTTAGCGACCACTTGGGATTGCTTGTTACCATTGAGCAAAAGCCAACCGAGTCTCGTGGCCCCTCAGAGCCCGTGAGCGCTGTTGCCAGGATGCCCACTAGTACCATTCTTCCTTTTTTTGGGGGGGGGTGGGGGGGGTTAGGTTCCCTTATCAAGCCTTTAAAGCAAGCAAGGGGCACCCTAAACCCTAAACCCTGGGTTACTGGGCAACCTAGGCTGGTGCCAGTTCCGAGGACCCTTGGGGTCCCGGCGGCGATCCGTGGAGCGAGGTTGTAAGGACGGCGCAGCCCCGCAGGCAGCCCAGACAGGAGGATCAGAATGTGCCTTACTCAGCCAATGTTTAGGGTTTAGGGTTCAGGGTTTGGGGTTTTGGGTTTAGGGTTTAGGGTTTAGGGTTTGGGGTTTGGGGTTTGGGGTTTAGGGTTTAGGATCCTTACTTACTCAGTAAATAGTTGAACTGCAAACTTTTTGGGCTTCCTTATTTAGTAGGAATACTAAAGCTTAACCTTTTGTTTTTCCCTTGGCTATTGGAGAAGTAAGGTCTGGCATAGGTACACGGGTTTACAGGCGGCCGAGGTGCCAGATTCCGAGGCTGACTCTGAGGAGCCTCAGCTGTCGGTTGCAGAGGATGATCCGGCCCAGTGGAGTGTTGTCAAGAAACGCAGACTGAACTGAGTGGTGAGGTGGCTCTATTGGAGAAGGTAAAGAACAAGATTTCTGATGGGCCAGGCAGTATGGACGGTGGTGACCTTCGTTCTTTAAGTGGTTCAGCTGGAAAAAAGGTACAGGAGCCACAGGAAGTGAGGGAGATGCATCCAGAGGAGATTTTGGAGCTGGAGGCCGTTATTCAGGAGGAGCGTGAGCAAGAGAACGCTCAACTGGAGCAATTGCGGCTGGAAGCAGATTCCTTCCTGAAGGGAAGCGAAGCTCCTATGGTCGATTCTGAATGGGAGATGCATTTTCAAGACGGTCGACCGTACTACTACAACATTGCTACTCAGAGGGCTCAATGGGAATGCCCAGATGGGTTCATCAACACTGCTGGAGATGGCTCCAGCAGCAAGGCTTCGAGGAGGAAGCGCCCTTATTTCAGGCTGAGTCTGTGGACGGCCAGGCACTGCTCCGCCTGAGCCGGGATTTCCTCGAGAGCCAGCTTATGCTGGCGCCGGGTGTGTGTGTGTGAAACTCCTGCGTGCCATTGCCTTCAAGCTAGTGCGGTAGTTTTTCCGGGTTGGCTACGGCTGAGGTTGTGATTTTGATGTCTACCTTGTACATTTTCCAAGAGGAGGTTGCCGTGTTTTTTCCCGACACCACAGCCAGCTCGTGCCGCAGAGTTGGGTGCAGCACAGCCAAGCCAGCGTTTAAGGTTGAAGCGAAAGGACACCAAGCTCAAGACAATATCTGTGCTCAAAAGCCAAGAATTCCAAATCGGCCAGACCCTTATCGCCAGACATCTCAAAGCTTGAGCCCTGTATGCCTCTAAACCCTCAAAGCCTATGAAACCTAAGCATCAAGCCTGCATGTAAACTGGGGGACTGTTTAGGCTCTGTGGTTGCGAGTGGTGGGAAGCTGGGCGATTCTTAATCTCAAAGGGGCTTGCACAAGAAGTCCTGTGGAGCTGCGATGTTCAGTACCTGTCCTTCATAGATCAAAAAGACCTCCAGATATTAGCGATTAGAACCCTAAGGGTCCATGTACCTATATCGTATATATGTGGGTTCCCATAGAATGATAGCTTGAAGGCCGAAGTATGTACTATATAGGTACATACGAATGTTCTACTGACATGTACCGGCCTTTGTCTTACGTCGGACGGCGCTCGCGTGCTGCCGAACCGAGCACAGGCCAGTCCTAAATTTTCCACGTGCGGGACCTAAACCCTAAACCCTAAACCCTAAACCCTAAACCCTAAACCCTAAACCCTAAACCCTCACACCTTTCCTTCAGTTGGCGGTTCACGGTCACGGCAAGGTGCACCTGTGAGCGAGGTACTTGTTCTCAGAGACTACATAAACAAACAAATCAACACATAAATGGGTTTGTGTCTTTTGGGGGGGCCCAGGTTTAAGAAGGGCGCACGGGTTGCACACCCGCGAAACATACCCCGAAACATACCCTGATCCCAACACCTGTCGCCCCCCCCCCCCCACCCCATTACAACACAAACCCAAAAAGTTATACATATATATATATATATACTATTTGGCAACCCCTTTAAGGCCCAAGTATATACTGCATAGGCACATGGACCCTTACCCTTAGGCTCAAAATAGCCCAAAAGCCTTTTGTAATACGGTCTCTGGGCCCGAAACCCCTTCAATAAGAGTCCTTGGAGCCGTAGGGTTTAGGGTTTAGGGTTTAGGGTTTAGGGTTTAGGGTGTCTGACCAAATACCCAACCGTGAGCCTCCAAACAGCTCGCAATCCATGCAGCTGACTGCATTCTTGGGCGGCTTCTTGGTCCTATAGATAGGTACACGCACAGTTAGTGTTTAGGGTTTAGGGTTTAGGGTTGTGGGATTAGAGTTGAAAATCCACAGAGGCCCCAGTTTCTTAGGGCGCTGCTTGATCCGCATCCGCGCCGTGCCTTTCCGCGAAGGCGGAATGCACGCAGCTACACTGGCAGTTCCTTGGGGACCAAACGAACCGTAGAAGGATTCATGGTCTTTAGGGTTTAGGGTTTAGGGTCCATATACCTTAATCGGAATTATACTAGTGTAGGGTATTGTGCTCCACAATTTTAAGGTTCATGTAGTCCCCAAGATTGATCTTCATGCAACAACGGCACCACAGCAGGACGCACTGCTTGCTGGCTACCTTGCAAACCAAATGAGCCTCAAAAGGGCTTAGGGTCCATATACCTTAGTAATAGTAAGAATTCTGGTAGTATGGGGTATATGACCCCATTTTTAGGGTTCATGTCGTCCCTAAGGTATGGAAAACCCGAAGCCCGTTGTCAACCATAAAGCCTGGAGGCTGGGGATTCGGGACTAGGAGACCAAAACCCAAGATCGCAAGCTCCAACATCAACGGGCTTAGGGCCGTTTAGGGTTTAGGGTTTAGGGTTTAGGGTTTAGGGTTTAGGGTTTAGGGTTTAGGGTTTAGGGTTTAGGGTTTAGGGTTTAGGGTTTAATCCGAGCATCTGTTTAATTGGTGGGGGGCCCCCCCCCCCCCCCTCACAATAAGGAATGTAGGGTTCCGCAATAGTTGGACCGTGGCCCTGTATTGATTCTCTATTAAAAACAATAGGCTGCAGATCCCTGAGGTGCTGTAGCTTTGCGTCTCCGCAAGCAAAACAAGAAGCCTGCCGACAGATTTTTGAACCCCCCAAAAAAAATCCTTTAAATGTGGGGGGTTTGTCCCATACGAAATCCACCCTAATGGAAAGTAGTCTTCCGGCGGGCTTCCGGCAAAAAAAAAATTCTTTAAATGTGGGGGTATAAATTAAACTGATGCTCGGATTAGGGTTTGGGGCTGAGAGACTTGCAAGGGTTCTACAGGGCGAAGCAAGTCAGTGTTTAGGCTTTTTTGATGTTCGTGACTTGCTATGGTTTCGGGTTTAGGGGTCAGGTTCTGCATGTTGCGAATCCCTACCCTCTTGAACCCCTACGCCCTAAGTCCTGCAAGCTCAACATCCAGGATACGCCCCAGTCAGAGGATGGGAATCGAACCTGAACCCGAAGAGCCCAACACATTGAACCTTCAATGATCGGATATGCGGGTTAAGGTGGTTTTCGGGCTTATCATCGGGCTACTTAGGGTTTAAGGCACTACTCTCACTCCAAAGCTCGCCATACAGGAAGGCTTCGAGGTGGAGTATTCTAGAGCCCTAACCCTAACCCTAAACCCTATAAACCCTATAAACCCTATAAACCCTAAAAACCCTAAACCCTAAACCCTAAACCCTAAACCCTAAACCCTAAACCCTAAACCCTAAACCCTAACCGCCCCCCCCCCCCCCCCCCCCCTTGTAGTCGATATCGCACCTCAGTTTCTTCTCTTTAGGTCAGACCTTGCGAAGTTGGGCAAACAGGCCGGAGCAGTCGATGTAGCTTCGTTTGGCTGCAATGTATTCCGAGGTTTTGCGTTCAGGGTCAGGTTTAAGGGTTGAAGGGTTGAAGGGTTGAAGGGGTGAATGGGGTGAAGGGGTTAAGGGGCTTAAGGGTTTAAGGATTTAAGGATTTAAGGGGTTTAAGGGGTTTAAAGGTTCAAGGGTTTATGTAAGGGGTTTAAGGGCCTAAGGGCTTTTTTAAGGGGTTTAAGGGTCTACGGGGTTTAAGGGTTTCAGGGGTTTATAAGAGGTTTAAGGGCTTAAGGGGTTTCAGGGTTTTAAGAATCTCTTCTGGTCCCTTCAGGCTCCAGCGCCTCCGCGGCGGATCAAGCCCCCCGAGGAGTTTCGGAGGCGATGCAGGCGCGCCCTGTTCAGGGTCCATATGTCGGGAAAAGGGTAAAGGGTTTAGGGTTTAGGGTTTAGGGAACAGGGAACAGGGAACAGGGTGAAGGGTTTAGGGCTTAGGGATTTGTACCCCCAAGATACCCCCAACATGCTAGAATACTTGTGATAGGAGCCCCCCCAAAAAAGTTAAACCCAAATTTTCATGAAGAGTCTTGTTGTGTGTAATATCTGCCTGGGCTTGAAGGGGTTCCTGTATAGGAGCTTGTGGGTATATACCTGGTGCATGGGCCACTAAGGTCAGTTCAGGTGCTTTAAGGGGCGTAACTCCCCAAAATCCTAAGGGTGTACGGGCTTACGACCCCAAGCCTTAAACCCTACGAGTTTTAAGGTCACAAGTCAGATCCTAAAGCCCGCCCCCTGAGGGCTCAAGGGTTTAGGGTTTAGGGTTCAGGGTTTAGGGTTTAGGGTTTAGGGTTTAGGGTTTAGGGTTTAGGCTTTAGGGTTTAGGGGTTGCGTCGTTGGTACAGAAGACCCGTATAGGCTTCATAAGATTCCTAGGGCACCTACGAGCCCCACGCTGTGGGTTTTGGTTTAAGGGCAACCGCTAAACCCTAAACCCTAAACCCTAAACCCTAAACCCTAAACCCTAAACCCTAAACCCTAAACCCTAAACCCTAAACCTAAACCCTAAACCCTAACCCTAAACCCTAAACCCTAAACCTAAACCCTAAAGAGCCCAAAAAGAACCTCAGGCAACCTGGGCCTGAAGCCCGAAGCCCAAAAGGCCTAAACCACTTTTGCGGGGCATTGCCGGGGGGGTGGGGGGGGGGGGGGGGGGGGGGGGGGGGGGGGGGGGGGGTGTTTGCTCCCAAACCCCAGAAGCTGCATGACTTCTGGGCCTGATTGCTCTGCAGTCTTAGGGTTTAGGGTTTCGGGTTTAGGGTTTAGGGTTTAGGGTTTCGGGTTGAGGGTTTAGGGTTTAGGGTTTAAGGAGCACTGAAGTAACCCCACAAGCCCTTAAGGCTTTGCAGCCTCAAGGCCTAAGCCACCATAGCAAATCCTGCAACCCTAAACCCTGAACCCTAAACCCTGAACCCTAAACCCTAAACCCTAAACCCCCAAACCCCTCATCCCTGCCCTAAGAAGACAACTGCAGGCTGGTCCTGTCAAAGATGGCGGCACAGAAGATGGACGAGGACCTGAGTGTTGCTGATTGGGTACAAAAGGTTTAGGGTTTAGGGTTTAGGGTTTAGGGATTGGATACAAAAGCCTCTTTCGGGAGTTTTGCTTGTTGGTTTACGTTTGGCCTAAACCCGAAACCTTAAACCCGAAACCCCCGGGTTTTTCCCTTTGTGATTTGTTGCATTTCCCCCCTTGCTGGGTTGAGGAGGGTCATTGTTTAGGAATCTGCTTCGGAGGCATTGAAGGGACCCCTTGGGTTGAGGGGTTGAGGGTTTAGGGTTTGGGGTTTAGGGTTTAGGAGTTTAGGGTTTAGGGTTTAGGGTTTAGGGTTTAGGGTTTAGGGTTTAGGGTTACGGAGGAACCTCACCTTAAGCCTATATACACACGAAGCCAGGACCACGCGCTTCTACAGAGCAGCTTGCCTGCACGACAGCCAAGGCGGACGAAAGGGTACCGGAAGCAAGAGAATTCACCCCAACCCTAAACCCTAAACCCTAAACCCTAAACCCTAACCCCTAAGCCTGGAAGCTCAACAAGCCCTGAATCTGCAACTCTGACCTCCGTCTTGGACCCGCCCCAAACCCTAAACCTACAAGCCCTAAACACCCCGCAAAACCGTAAAAGCCCTCTAAAAATTCTCCCCAAACAGCCCAAACCCTCCTATAGCCCTAGAGCTAAATGCCAAAACATATATGGGTTCTTAGCAAGGAAGTCTGCAGATAGGGCATCCACATACCTACATAGCTCAGTATATACATGGGCCCTAAAGCTACAATAGGTACTTCGTAAATAGGTTCAGGGTTTAGGGTTCAGGGTTTAGGGTTTAGGTTTAGGGCTTTGCAACCCCAAACCCTGCGTATCCGCTTGTCTGAGGTAGCTTACTCTGCCGCTGGAAGCTAGCCATCCTACGCTCTCGATGTTGCCTCCGTGGCAGTCAGGGAGATTGGGGAGGGGTGGGGTGCCGACTCTGAATCATTCTGAAGTACCATTATCTATAGGGAAGAGTAAGGGTTTAATTGGAGTTCAGGGTTCAGCGTTTAGGTTGACAAAGTCCTGTGAATGATTTGGCACCCAGCACGGAAACCCACCATCAAGTTTAAAGGGGTAATAGACAGTTTTTGAGGAACCCTAAGCCCGAGACCCTAAACCCCGGGCCGAAATGATCTAGCACAGTTTCAGGTGGTGGTTTCTCAGTATGTCCTTCGTAAAGAATTCTAGATAACCCGCAGCGTGCCTTCGCCGCAGCCTTGCAGAAGATGCCGGTCTCGCTTTCACCTGTCTTTAACTGGGGTTTGGAGCACTATACTTTAATATGTTTGTTTCCGGGTTCCTACTCTAGCTGCTTATGCCCAACCCTAATTATAAACCCTAAACCCTAAACCCTAAACCCTAACGTATATACTTTTTTCCAGGGTCTACTCCAAACTAGGGTTAACAGGGACTCCAGATCTGGAAGCGCTTGAAATCAGGCTTGGGCGCCAACGGGGGACTCCGCATGCACGGCCAGCAGCTGTGCTGAGATGCATCGCCTTAGGGCTCTTTTTGGGGTGCAACTGTAGGGTTTAGGGTTTAGGGTGCAGGGCTATAGGACCTCTGGACTCCTGGTGTTGCTTTAGAGCTATAAGTGCTCGATCTGAGAAGCGACTCCCCAAACAACACTGGGCGGTATGTTAGGATGTATAGGGGCTGGCGAAGCTGGAAGAGCATGGAAGCTGCCCATGCTGCTTCCTGCCCGCCACGCACACCCAAAAAAACTTCGGTTTAGGGTTTAGGGTTTAGGGTTTAGGGAATAGAGTTTTCTTCTTCGCCCATTAAACCCAACTCAATCCCCCAGCCCCCAGACCTGAAACCCTGATTCCCCAAACCCTGAACCGAAACCTGGTAAATTTCGCGGAGCACGCCGGTTCAACACCAACCGGCGCTAACTCCTGACACAGGGGTTGGGGGTGCATGCTTGTTTTATTTTGAACGTGAACAGCCGTCTGAAGGCTCTGCGCACCCACAGCGGCGAGCAAGCATGTTTTACGGCTTGTTAAGGGTCAGCGTCCCACCGATGAGCTTCCATGAGACCGAGATTCCCGAGAGATTCCCGAAGAACCAGGCCAGAAGCAAACCCTACCCCCCTATAGCCTTGCCATGGCTGACATTAACTTCAAGTTAAGCTCTTGCAGCGGGCTCACGCGCATTTGCTCCAGTTGCACCCGCGGCTTATGGTTGGAACCGAAAGCACCATAAATGTCAGTGAAAACGCTTAAGTTCGACACAGTGTGTTGGGAGTATTGTCGCTAATTTTGCAGGGCCGTTTTTCTACGAGCTTTTCGGGCGGCCACCACCATGCGAAATGCATTATTTGTCATTTCTTTCTGGTTGGCGTTGGTTCGAGGCGAAGAAAAGCTAAGGTCAGTGAAAACTTTAAGTTCAACATGGGGTGTTCAAACTATTGTAGCTGATTTTGCCAGACAGTTTTTTGCGACTAACTTTTCGGGTGCCACACCCATGCGAAATTCACCGTCTGTCCTTTTTTCTGGTATGTGATGGCTCGAGCCGAACAAAAGTCAAGGCCGGTGAAAGCCCTTAAGCTCAACACCGGGCGTTGAATTTCTTGTTGCTAACTTTCCGGGGTGGTTTCTCTACTGGTTTTTTCGGCTGTCGGGTGACCGTTTTCGGCGCTGAAAATGGGCAATAACTGTTTGCACGGAGCAACAATTTAGAAACTGTTTTTGCTTCGTTTTTGGATGTTTTATTTGATTTTTTGGGTT
Organism: Symbiodinium natans; assembly: GCA_905221605.1. Lineage (NCBI taxonomy): Eukaryota > Dinophyceae > Suessiales > Symbiodiniaceae > Symbiodinium > Symbiodinium natans. The sequence goes on along the minus strand of CAJNDS010002200.1, from coordinate 367,520 downwards.
TAGGGTCTAGGGTTTAGGGTTTTGAGTTTAGGGTTTAGAAGCCCAACAAAAGCAAAACGGAAAAGGCCTTTTAAAAAATAGACCTCCCCATTGAAATCCAAATGTGAGCTGTGTTTGGCGGTTTGCAGCTGAAAGGGTTGGGACGGTTGGCTGTTCGGGCTTAATCTGGGAGTTAAAGGTGGCTTTAGTAATGATGGCCATGGCTGTGCGGCGTGGGTGGCTTAGATCCCGAAATCGAGCGACTCTGACCCCCCAAAAAAGTTAGAGACCAAAAAAAGCCCCAAAAAAAAGTTAGAGACCCAAAAAAAAGTTAAGTTCAACACCGTGTTGAACCTAACTTTTCGCGTTGGAAATCCTACGTGTTTTTGCTGAATCCTACGTGGTTTTTGGGCTGTCGTGTGACGTGTTTCAGGGAAAAATGTGGGAAATAAGTTGGGTTCGGCCGGTCCACACTAACAGTCAAATAACGCCGTGGCCTTATAACACACAGGCCAAAAATAGCACCAGGAATCCCAGTCAATTTTAGCATTTACCGGGTGCTTATTTTTGTGGGTCTGCTGGTGGTGACTGTTAGTCACATAGCAGCAGAAATAGCACCAGAAATAAATAGCACAAACAATAGCACAAAAAATAGCACCTGAAATAGCGCCAGGAATAGCACAAAAAATAGCACCAGAAATAGCACAAACAATAGCACCAGAAATAGCACCAGGAATCCCAGTCAATTTTATCAGCTTAGCATTTACCGGGTGCTGTTTTTTGTGGGTCTGCTGATGGTGATTGTTAGTCACATAGCACCAGCAACAGCACCAGCACCAGAAATAGCACCAGAAATAGCACAAACAATAGCACAAAAAATAGCACCAGAAATAGCACAAACAATAGCACAAAAAATAGCACCAGAAATAGCACCAGGAATAGCACAAAAAAATGCACCAGAAATAGCACCAGAAATAGCACCAGGAATAGCACCAGGAATAGCAGGAATCTGAGTCATTTTTTTGGCATTTACCGGGTGCTTTTATTTGTGGGTCTGCTGGTGGTGACTGTTAGTGTGGACCGGCCGAACCCAAGAAATAAGGGTAAAAAAGGTCAAACGGCGTCGGTTTGTAGCCTTGCCGCCTGAAAAAACACGTAGGAAAACAGCAAAAACACGTAGGATTTCCAACGCGAAAAGTTAGGTTCAACACGGTGTTGAACTTAACTTTTTTTTGGGTTTCTAACTTTTTTTTGGGGCTTTTTTTGGTCTCTAACTTTTTTGGGGGGTCAGAGTCGCTCGATTTCGGGATCTAAGCCACCCACGCCGCACAGCCATGGCCATCATTACTAAAGCCACCTTTAACTCCCAGATTAAGCCCGAACAGCCAACCGTCCCAACCCTTTCAGCTGCAAACCGCCAAACACAGCTCACATTTGGATTTCAATGGGGAGGTCTATTTTTTAAAAGGCCTTTTCCGTTTTGCTTTTGTTGGGCTTCTAAACCCTAAACTCAAAACCCTAAACCCTAGACCCTAAACCCAAAAAATCAAATAAAACATCCAAAAACGAAGCAAAAACAGTTTCTAAATTGTTGCTCCGTGCAAACAGTTATTGCCCATTTTCAGCGCCGAAAACGGTCACCCGACAGCCGAAAAAACCAGTAGAGAAACCACCCCGGAAAGTTAGCAACAAGAAATTCAACGCCCGGTGTTGAGCTTAAGGGCTTTCACCGGCCTTGACTTTTGTTCGGCTCGAGCCATCACATACCAGAAAAAAGGACAGACGGTGAATTTCGCATGGGTGTGGCACCCGAAAAGTTAGTCGCAAAAAACTGTCTGGCAAAATCAGCTACAATAGTTTGAACACCCCATGTTGAACTTAAAGTTTTCACTGACCTTAGCTTTTCTTCGCCTCGAACCAACGCCAACCAGAAAGAAATGACAAATCATGCATTTCGCATGGTGGTGGCCGCCCGAAAAGTTCGTAGAAAAACGGCCCTGCAAAATTAGCGACAATACTCCCAACACACTGTGTCGAACTTAAGCGTTTTCACTGACATTTATGGTGCTTTCGGTTCCAACCATAAGCCGCGGGTGCAACTGGAGCAAATGCGCGTGAGCCCGCTGCAAGCGCTTAACTTGGAAGCTAAGGTCAGCCATGGCAAGGCTATAGGGGGGTAGGGCTTGCTTCTGGCCAGGTTCTTCGGGAATCTGAGGCTCATGGAGGTTCACGGGCGGGACGCCGGCCCTTAGCAAACAGTAAAACATGTTTGTTCGCTGCTGTGGGTTTGCAGAGCCTTCAAATGTTTGTTCAGTCCAAAAAAAGCAAGCATGCACTCCCAACCCTTATATGAGGAGTTAGCGCCGATTGGTGTCGAACTCACCTTCCCGAAACCTGGTTCGCGAAATTTACCACCGAAACCCCGAAACCCTCAACCTTTAGCCCTAAACCCTAAACCCTCAACCTCTAAACCCCTAAACCCTAAACCCTAAACCCTAAACCCTCCAGAATGGTACTACAGACGGACCCTGTGGGTTGGGGCTCAATGAGGTTCTTGATCAGGGTTTTGGGGTTTTAGCGGTTTGGGTTTAGGGTTTCGGGTTTAGGTGGCAGAAACCATACTAAATAGGGCTTTTATTACAGATGGACCCTCATTGGGTCCCAAGAAACGGGAGTACTGGGGAGTATCCGGAAACCCTGGGTTACATACCCCCTTGCCCCCCCCCCCCCCCTCTTAAAAACCCTATAATCAACCCTAAGCCCTAAACCCTAACCCCACCCCGTAAAAACCCTGTACTCATTGAGCCCCAAGAAGCCAAGGCACGTCGCCAATTGCCACAACGTCGCCAGCGCTTTCCGACGCTGGAGGCTTCCCGTTATGGACCATGGCTTTAGGGTTTAGGGTTTAGGGTTCTCGGGTCCCACAGTATTTCTAAACAGTCACCTTTGGGGGTGCTCCTCTTGTCAGGGGTACATTTGGCGGCCCGGACCTCTAAACCCTACAGGGCAGTCCCTGTAAAGTTTAGGGCTTAGGACACCTACCCCAAGTCCCCAATCGTTTACAAGCCTTTCGACCTACATCTCCCTGAGACGACTATCCCTAAAACCTAAACCCTAAACCCTAAACCCTAAACCCTAAACCCTAAACCCTAAACCCTAAACCCCTACAGCCCCTTGTGGCTTGGGTTTTTGAGAACCCGCGGCTCCTGCTTCGTAGGCTTTTGCTCCGGCGCAGCTCGCGGTGGCGAGGTGGATGGGTGTGCAGGTGTTTTTGGGTTTAGGGTTTAGGGTTTAGGGTTTAGGGTTTAGGGTTCAGGGTTCAGGGTTTAGGGTTTAGGGTTTATGCTCATGCTTTTTGAGGGTCTTCAGTTTTGTAGGTTTGTAGGGGGTTTAGGGCACTTTGTTAGGTTTTTGCTTTGCTCGTGTTTTTCGGGGGTCTTAAGTGTTTTAGGGTGTTTAGGGCTTTTTGTTAAGTTTTTGTTAGGGTCTAGGGCAGTGACGTTTTTTTTGGGCCTGCCGGGTTTAGGCATGCTTTTTGTGGAGGCTTTGAAGTCAACAAGCCCTGCCCAGATTCCTGTCTACGCAGTCACTTTCGGGTTGTCATTCTAGGGTCCTCAAGACAGGGGGTTCAAGGGGTATGTAACCCCAGGTTCCCCAATACTCCCACACTACTCCCTAAAACTCCCTAAGCATCACTAAGGTTGCCTATTGGTGCCGACCCCCCCAGGAAACCCTCCTCCCGAAACCTTGAACCCTAAAACCCTAAACCAAGGGGGGTCCTACACCCCATGAACCCCCCCCCGCCCCCTAAGGATGTAAAGGGTCTGAGGGTAGTTACATGGTCCCTTAATCTGGTCCCTCACGGTCCCTCGAAGGGTATAAAGGAATCTCCCGATCAGGGCTAAGCCCTATCGACTCAAGCTCAAAACCCTACGCCCGACGGACTCTTAAACCCCAAAAGGCTCGCCCCCCCCCCCCCCCCCCCCGCAACCTATCCCAACCTTAAAACTTAACCCTATATCCTAACCCCCCCCCCCCCCTCCCCCCCCCCCCAACCTTAAACCTTAAACTCTCAACCCTAAATCCTGAACCCCCCCCCCATATGCCTGGGAAAGGCACTGCCGGCCTGGTAGTGGTGGAGGGCCTTCGGCCCACGTGACTTGAGCTCCATGAGATTGCCTTGTATAGTTCGAAGTTGGGGTTTCGGGTTTAGGGTTTAGGGTTTAGGGTTTAGGGTTCCTGAAAGGGATTGCTTTGGGCCACCCAATGAGAACCACGAAGCAGTGGGTCTTGAAACCAAAGACTCAAAGGCCCTTGACGCTTAAACGCTTAGTGTTTCGGCCTTGTCACGCAACTCTCTCTTTGTTGGGTCAAGACGTGTTTTGTGTTTGTTTTTTTGGGCTTACGGCAGTTGTTTTGTTTACGAGTTTAGGTTTGTGCGGGTTCTGCTATAATGTTTGGGGGTTTAGTGCTTTCCTTTTTTTGGGGGAGGAGGGCGGGGGAGGGGGCTTGGGGGTGGGGCTTTTTAGGATTGATTCTTGGGGTTCAGTGCTTCGGAAGTCAGGGCCATAGGGAGGGTTCGCTTTGGCAGGTTTCGTCGTGGGGGAGTCACTGGTTCATCACCGGCAAACTTCGGTTTAGGGTTTCGGGTTTAGGGTTTAGGGTTTAGGGTGCTCCCTCACAGAAGCTATGGCGCGCATGACTTCGGATTAGGCCTTTCTGATAGAGGCCCCGGAGAGGCGGAGGGTTTTAGGGTGGCCGGGTTTCTTGCAGGGTTCTTAAAGGGAGGGGGGTTCAAGTAGGGTATGTAACCCAAGGTCCCCCAATACTCCCCCACGACTCCCTAAGGCTCCCCAAGCTTCCCTAAAGTTCCCTGGTGCCTAGGTACCTACCTCCCATGAACCCCCCTCCCTCAAGGACCCTATAAGTCTAGTTCAGGGTTTAGAGTTTAGGAGTTTGGGTTTAGGGTTTCGTGTTTAGGGTTTAGGGTTGAGGGTTCGGGGGCGCAGAAACAATACGTGGCTAAACCCTAAACCCTAAACCCGAAACCCTAAACCCTAAACCCTAAACCGTGGTGCAGAAACAATACGTGGCCAGCGTCAAGCAAACGGGCGTTGTGGAAGGGGTCAGGGGCGAGATGACCTCAGCGGTGTTTACGGTGCCTTCTCCTGGGGCCGTTTGACAGAGGGTTTAGGGTTTAGGGTTTTGGGTTTTGGGTTTTGGGTTTTGGGTTTAGGGCCTAGGGTTTATAAGCCCTTGACGAGGAATCGGGCAACGAGCACTTGCAGCTCGTAGTAGGCACAGGCATCGAGAGGAAAATCCTTTCGAACAAGACTCCCCAAAGCGTTGTGAAATTTCTCACGCGCTTGCACAACAGGTTCCACCAAGGCGCCTCTACGTCCTGTCTTGATGAGCTCATTCAGCTGGTGCCCTGCGCAAGTGGAAGGATCCTAGCACGCTAGCTTGACGCTGCACCGAGGACCACATTCCTTTGGGCAGACTCTTCATCACCCCAAACCTTGAACCCTAAACCCCAAACCCTAAACCCTGAATCCTAAACCCTGCCAGTCAAGTTGAAGAACATACGCGGGAGGAGGCCAAGGACATCTTTGCGTGAAACAGGGGTACTCAGAGCCTGGAAAGGCCCCATCCTTGGGACCTTAGACATCAGCGACCCTCAGCCCTAAAGCCTAAACCCTAAACCCCAAACCCTAAACCCTAAACCCACATTAAGGGCCCATACTTGGAACCTTAGACACTGCAGATTCAGGCGGCGGCGGTGTGCCGCCATGCCGGCGCTGGCTTCGGGGCCCTGGCTGCTTCTGCTCCGCAGGCTCCGGCTTGAGGGTTTAGGGGTGCAGGGTTTGGGGTTTGGGGTTTAGGGTTTAGGGTTTAGGGTTTAGGGTTTAGGGTGAGTGGTGGCTTCAGCACATGTATAAGGCTGCGGTTTGGTATCTAGGTTTAGGGTTCGGGTTGGGGGTTTAGGTTTCAGGGTTTGGGCTCTCAGTCGGCTTGTTTCATCTTCCTGGCCTCTTCATGTCAACTTTTCTCAGTGACGAGAGAATCAGCAACAAGTTCTCTTGATGCCCTAAACCCTAAACCCTAAACCCTAAACCCTAAACCCTAAACCCCAAACCCCAAACCCTAAACCCTAAACACTGGATGCACAAGCATGTGTGCCAGCTGTATTGTCCTACAGGGAGTCACGAAATCCTGTTCAGCTTTCCGGCAGGGCTTCATGCAGGACCTTCAGTGAACGAAGCTCCAAATTGCGGGTTTCCGAACATAGGGGTAGATTCTATCCTGTTTGGGGTATAAACGGCCCTATTTTGGAACACCCAAATCCTTTATTATGCAGTTCTGCCTTCTCCTTTTAATCCACAGCCCTACTGTATAATCAGCACGTGAAACTAAGCCCCGACGCCGCCAACCCCTGGCCTGCACCCTAAGCCCCAAAGCACTCACCCTCCCCTAGGCCCTAAGCCGACCTAAACCCTAAATCCTAAACCCCAAACCCTAAACCCTAAACCCTAAATCCTCCTGCAAAAACCTCTGACCCTCGCACGGCCTCCCTGGAAAGGGCCTGTTTTGCCGCCTGGGCTCAGGGTGGCCAACCGAGGTCTGGGGCGTTTAGGGTTTAGGGCTTAGGGTTTTAGGGTTCAGGGTTTAGGGCTTACGGCTTTTAGGGTTTAGGGTTTAGGGTTTGGGGTTTAGGGTTTGGGGTTTGGGGTTTAGGGTTTAGGGTTTAGGGTTTAGCGTACGTTGTGGCAGTTGTTTTTGGTGTTCCGTTTTCTGCAGGTTTCGGTGTTTTTCCTGTATATTTGGTTTCAGATTGGTTTCGGTCTAGCATGATCTTGTGTTGTGGTTCCTCGGCCGACGTAGCCTTCGTTTTGGCATTTGTTTTTTTAGATTTTTTCGCGCGTTCTGTGTCAAGGGTTTTGTGTAGTTCTGTTCTTGTTGCTGCCGCCATGGATGTTCGTATTCTTGGGCTTGGTTATTCAGTTATTCTCATACTAGCTTGCATGAAGACTATCACGCTTACTCTCGTCACTCCATTCTTTTGTTTTGGGGGCGGGGTGGGAAAAGGGCGGGGGATAGTCATTTTTCTGAAGTTCAGACTCTGGGGTGCGGCTTTGGGTCCAATTTGGGTTTAGAGGTTTAGGGTTTCAGGGTTAGGGTTCAACGGTTAGGGCGTTTAGGGTTTAGGGAAAAGAGATCGGGTTCAAGACCTAAAGCAAACGTTCTAAGTTTCGGGTGTGGGGGAACGATGCCCTGCCATCCTAACCCTAACTTTCCTGAACCCTAAAAACCCTAAACCCTAAACCCTAAACCCTAAACCCTAAACCCTAAACCATGCCTTCATCAGGGCTTTGGGTTTGCAACCTGGCGCGAAGCAACAAACGTGCCGATTCCTGCGTCAGTCAACCTGAAGCACCTAGGTTTAGGGTTTAGGGTTTTGGGTTTAGGGTAGGGTTTAGGGTCTAGAATCAGAGCACCTTCGATCGCTTTGTGCCCCTTGGTGCAGGATTTGGAGGCGATGCTCTAAGCCCTGAACCCTCAACCCTACACAAGCTCCACCGAACTAGACGAACAGTGGTCCGCGCGAGGCGCCGGCGCCTCAGCCCGGCAGAGCGCGCCGTGCGCCTCAGGGGGGCGCTGCTTTGGGAGTTGAGGCCTGGAGTTTGGGGTTTAGGGCTATAGGGTTTAGGGTTTAGGGCTATAGGGCTATAGGGTTTAGGGATTAGGGCTTAAGGTCTTTGGAGTGGAGGCCTGGTGTTTTGGGTTTGGGGTTCAGGGCTTAGGGTTGTTGAGTTGGGGCCTGGTTTAGGGTTTGGGGTTCAATTAGGGCTTAGGGTTTTGGAGTTGGGTCCTGGTTTAGGGTTTGGGGTTTAGAGCTACAGGATTTTTTAGTTGAGGCCTGGTTTAGGGTTTCAGGTATAGGGTTTCGGGTTCAGGGTTGAGGATGTTATATACGGTTTGGGGGTTTAGTGTTTGCAGTGCATATCTCTTACACTGTTGCACGCACACCTGACAAACGAAGATGCCCTGAACCCTAATTTTGAACCCGAAGCCTCACACCCCACACACACACACACACACACGCACACGCACACGCACACGCACACGCACACGCACACGCACACGCACCCGCACCCGCACGCGCACGCGCACGCGCACGCGCACGCGCACGCGCACGCGCACGCGCACGCACACACACCCACACGTGCACGCGCACACACCCACACACCCACACA